>KK121771.1:200797-269712 GCA_000611955.2 Stegodyphus mimosarum
TTTTTTTTTTTTTTTTATTATTAACACTTCAAGCCATTAGGTTTTTGAGAAAGATTCATTGAACATAATTTCAACATACTACATCTTGAAAAACAACTAAACTTGGCTGATATTAATTTAATTGTATATATGTGTGATTTGTTCTGAAAACAGATGACATAATGGTAGGGCCTCTTCATTTATGAATTACAGGTCATAATTCAATTAACTTAGTTGTAGATTCCTGTAAATGTGTAGCCATGCCAAAGCTGATCTTGTCTTCATCAAATTGGATTCTAAAAATTTTGCAGTTGAATTGCTGTTGACAACCCAGACATCCATCTTCAACTGACAATTCTGAAATCTCTGACTTTTAAAACATCATTGTGTTTGAACCTTATAACTGACAAGGAAAATTAGTGACCTAAAATCTTTGCTAGACTGCCTAGACAGGAAAGTGGTTAGTAACTCTGACTGCCATATCAAAGGGCTCAAGTTGGAATCCCTGAGAAGGCATGGATATAATTTGCCTATCTCTTCATAGCAGGGAACAGTGGCCCACCTGTTAGAAGTCAATTAGAAGCATATTAGGTGTGCCGCTTCTGGCCTCAGTAGTGCCCAACGCCTATAAACAAACGCCTATATGGTTGGGGGGCAAAAATCTTTGCTAGAGATCTGCTAATTAAAAAAAATTAAAAATAAAGCATTAATAAGGCAGTTGTATCATTCTATGATGCATTTGTTCCATTTCCAAAGAGAAAGCTTAAAATTCAGGAAAATAAAAGTAGGAATTCTAAGAAACTCAGAGCTACAAATTGAGAGTAGTAAGCAAAAGGATGAATTATCAGACCTTTTAAACAGAACATCAGCTTATTTCTCACTAATAACTGATACTCTAATAATGGATAATGGAAATGCTTTCTTAACCCGTTCACGACAGACACCTTTGTTACCGAAGCGTTCTCTTGGGATGGCACATTAACCGCATGCGACGCCTTGTGGGGACTGGCAATTCGTGCTGCTAAACCTATCTTTGGAAATAAATTCGTATAAATTAAATTTGTCATCCAATTGTTCCAATTTTTGGTACATTATGAGAAGAACATTCAAGTAGTTGTCAGAATTAATTTTAAACCTTTATTATTATATTTTCCTTAAAAATTTTATAAAATTCTCATTCTAGAATAATATAATTTCTCCCTTATCCCACAAATAAATATATACGAAAAAATCCAAGCAATCGCAGATTTTATTTAACACAACACATAATTGAAATTAAAAAATATTTAAACTGTCTTTCATAAAAATTCAACGTGCAAACAACAAAAAGAAAGAATTTTCAAAAAAGAGACAGTGTATGATATTCTTTGAAACATGGGTGTACACAAAGTCCAATGTTGCATATGTCACAGGAATAGAATGTCTGTTGTTGTTTTCTTGCTTTTTTTACTGTTTGTGAGCAAACTATACATTGTCTGCGGCACTTTTCTCCAGTTTTATTTAGATTTAAAGTAGAGAAGTGTCTCCCTGAAAGTCTTAAGGGTGAGGGTGATCTCGCAGTGAACTTTCTTTCGGTGCTATAATCTCATAGTTCTCAAAAATTTGTTCCACGACTTTCATTTCAAATTCCAGGAAAGATGTTTTTACTCCATATTTTTTGTTGTGAAGAACATTAGCATTCATGAGCGCAATGGCCATCAAACCGAAAAACAGTTTTTTATACCACTTTAGAGATTTTTGAAATAGTGGATAATGGGTCAAGAATGAGTCTCCTAGGTCAATGCCTCCCATGTGTTTATTATAATCTAAAACACAAATAGGCTTCAAAATATCTTCCTCAGTTTTTCTATCTTTCTTCCCACATTTAGCCAAATCTGGCACATGTATTGTTGTTAATACAAATATGTCTTTTTTTTTTTCCTCCTTGAACACAATCACATTCATATTTTTACACTGGATAACATCTACCTCTCCCTCTTTCAAGTCTTTTTGGTATATTTTTTCTGTTCTTCATAACAGTTCCACACAGATTTGTCTTTATAGATTCTATGTATTCTGCAAGTGATGGGGAATTAAAAAATCTGTCTACATACAAATTATATCCTTTATCAGATAACTCCCTCATGAGTGTTCTTACCACGCATTCCGTGTAAGAACCAGTGCCACTGCTCATAGTCTCTTTTCCACAGTAAATTAAAAAGTTCCAGACATACGCAGAACTCGACTCGCATAACTTGTAAATTTTTATTCCACAGCGAGAACTTTTGGAGGGCACATATTGCCTAAATCCAAGTCATTCTTTCCATGCAAAAAGTGATTCATCTATACATTTTTATCTGTTTTATCATATACGTAATTTTAAATTTATTTTGTAGAACTTCGATGAGGAATCCCAATTTTTCTAATTTCTTTGCATTAGTATCAGAAGTAAAATGTAAGAATTTCAAGATGTTACGAAAAACATCTCGTGAAATGATGTTATTGAAAAAAGGAGTAGCGAGCATCTCGTTGGTGCTAAAATACATTTTTATATTAGGCTTTTTGATTATTCCCATCAAAATAACCAGACCAAAAAACACTTTCATTTTCTGTGTAGTCACATCTGAAAATTTCACTGATTTTAAAGAAGATGGGTTATCTCTAAGATGATTTTCAGCAAAACTGTTTGTGGAGATTTTGAGCAAAACTTACAATGGAGTTTATCAGATCTTCATAAAAAAACTTGTAAAAAAAATCAATTTCTTTGGTAGCATTTACAGTATTAACATTTTGCATTCCTATAAAATTAAAAGGTTTCAAATCCTGAAGTGTCCTAGTCGAAAATGGGTCCACTGAGGTACTGCTGTGAGATGTAGAAGGCATGCATGCTGTGATTTCTGTATCTGATACTATATCTATATTAGAATCGCTATCACTTTCTAAATCCACAGAAATATCATCACTCTCATCAGAATCAGAAAAAGACTCACTTAGTATTTGTGTATATTCTTCTGTGATCAGATAGTGCTTTTGTTTTGCCATTTAAAAGAAATATTTGATAAGTGATACAAAACATTCATCTAAATGCCAGAAAAATCTAAGAGTAATAAAAAAGTCTGTAATGATAGAGCATCTACCCCACTTACATTGGAATAAAAAATAAAAATAAAAAATAAAACGCATTTCAGAGCATCGAGAACATGTTCATTCATATAAGTAAATGAAATGACGCAGATAAAGAGCCATTGCATTATTCAACACGCACGAATAAGCATTTGTGTATATTTTTCTACAATGAGATATTGCTTTCATTTGCCATTAAAAAAATACGTTAACATCTAAGAATACGAAAAAAACTCTAATGATAGAACCTCTACCCCACTTTATCCTGAAAATAAAAATAAAAAGTATTTCAAAGCATCCAGAACATGTGCATTTGTTTATATGAAATGACACAAATAAAGAGACAATACATTGATCAACTTCCGATATATTTCACCATAACAGACATACAGCTACATCTAGTGGCAAAAAAAAATACTAATTAAATGTTCTATCTGAAAAGTCAGATGTGGTACGCCTGGCCATAGAGTGAATTAAATGGCAATTCAAATATGACACATCCGGCCGTGAGATAATGTTTGCTGCTGATGCACATATGACACGCTCGTCGTGAACGGATTATGTAATGGAAGTAGGCAATAGACTGGGAGAATAAATAAGGCAAGCATTTTCTTACATGGCATTTCTTCCAAAAAAAGTATGGAATTTGAGAAGATAAATGTAAGAGTTGTGAGAATTTAAAAATGACAAAGAAGTTGCAAAATGACAGTGATACAAGTGATGTAAGGATAGTAGTGGTAGTGAATTTTATGGCTCACAATTATCAGCCATACTGTGCGTTTTTGTAACAACTTTTTAATGTTAATGAAAAAATAGTACAACAACTTATACATGGCAGTAGGTAAAAAAAATCAAATTGCATTTTAAGTTAGTAAAAATCTATCTTGAAAAAATGTAGGAAAATCGAATTTTTTAGGTACCGCATGTACGGAATGCTGCTATTAAAAGTAGGGTCTGGAAATTTATTTTCTTCATGAGCCTATATCTCAAAAACTTGATAAGTGATTTAAAAAATAAAAAATAGTTTTGAATATATATTTTACTTATCTACCCATACCTTGCTATAATGCACCTTATACTGAAACACAGTGTATAAACACTGTATGTATCTTACACCCTTCTCCCCCCTTAGACTACACCTATAACAACAAGTCAATCGCAACACACTTTTAAAAGATAAAAAAGTAGATCTTATATACAAAAAAGTTGGCCACCCCTGATGTAGAAGATGTTATCCTAGGACATAGGTTATCCACGATGCCCTCTATCTCTTAATGTCTTACTTTCCTTGCATTTGCTTTGGCTGTTTTAAAAGCTGTTTAGTCTGAGAAAGTTGAGTACCTATGGAAAGTTCTACAAGCTTTTTACTACTGTCTTTCACAGTTTCTTGGCACTCATGGTTCCACTATGGTTATGCTTATTTTAATAGTTTTCCTGATGTTGTAGGTATAGAGACTATAGTTGCCTGCATAATAATATCAGTAACCGATTTCACTCCTTCATCAATAGGCAAATCTTTAAAACCATTTCTTTTTGTGTGCTCTGCAAAAAAATGAGAAGAGTTCTTAGTCTGCCGTATCATATATGAAACGAGGGGATCTAAACATGGAATTTACTCCTTCTCATGTAAGAGTTACAAAAATGGAAAAATTGTTAAAATTATTGCTGTCGTAAAGATCGAGCAAAAAAGGTAACAGAGGTGGTGAACAGATGGCAAGATGAAACATTCTTATAGACTCATGGAAGTAGGTATCTTGTCCATCATTTAGGAGGCAGAGGCAGTGATCTTCAGTCATTTGCTCTATCTGCCTACCTTGAGGATTTGTGTTCTTACTTTTGGTACTTACATAAAAACCCATCGACCATTTTTGCCGATTAAAGAAAAGACGTCAAACTACACGATTTTTTGCCAAAAATGGAAAACTCTTCTTCAAACATGCTGGGTTTTGTGTAACTTTTACATGTGTTAGTTAATACTCTCGAGTAAAGACTCCTTTTCCCCCTCTATCACACATTTTCAAAAAAAAATATTATTAAAATTTGGGACCTGCCTACTACAGAAGAGCATGCTGTTGAATATTTCCAAAGTTATGGAATCTTACCAACCTAGAAAAAAAAATGTGTTAATGGCACTTTATTTAAAACCTGAGAAGCAGTGGCGTTGTAACATTAAGGCTTATGCGTAGCGAGTGTCAATTTGAAAGGGAACATGGCTCGAGGATTTGGTGTGATTGGCGCCTTGTCTTATGGTCGACAGGATTTCCATATGTACCTTACTTTCCCAGAGCAGGCTATGGGTATTTAAAGTCTCCTATTATGATAAAGGGCTCAGGCAGCTGCACTGTCAAATAATCTAAATCTTGATGATTGATGTGATGATTTGGAAGCAGGTAAGGAGCACAAATTGAAACCAAATTCTGTATATTCACTCTTATAGCTACAATTATTCATAATGAAACTCGGCTGGAGGAATAGTCAAGTGAGGCTAGAACTCCTGTACCTCCATAGGCATGATCACCATCAGGATTATTTTTCCTGCGCAGACAATTAATCCAGAGCTTAACCTGTTCCTCAGATTTCAGATAAGTTTCCTGGACTGCCAGGCACAGAATGATAGACTTTGATCATGTCTTTGATGTTTAATGAGATTTTGTTAGAAACCATGACAGCTCTATGATGTGAGAGTGGCCTTTATGAGTGGTGCTTGTTCTTTCTGTACTTTTTTTTTTGTGCGCGTGCGTGCGTGTGTGTGTGGGGAAGTAGATGTTTGGGAATTACTAACCCTTACTGTATTTCCATGTTATTTCAATCAATAGAGTACAAAACCAAATCATCAAATGAGATGTTGGTAACACTACTGTGTTTTTTTTTTTTTTTTTTTTGTTATTTTAGGAAGTTTTTTTTTTATTTGTTTTGAACTACTGTTTACTTTTTCTGTATTATGTGAGTGGTTTGTCATATTTGGGATTTCTTGTAATCTGCTGAGTTTTAGATGTTTTTTATATGCTGATTGATGTTTGGATTCCAGTAAACCGAGTTAATGTAGCAGAACTAGTGAAAGAGATGCCTGTTCGGGGTTGAGTGCCTTCAGTTATCTTTCTGGCTTCTATGTAAGATTTAAACTATCATGGCCTACCATCAAGCAACATACACAAGTGAGTTTGCCAGTGCAGGAGATCTTAGAATGACCAAAATGCTAACACTGGAAACATCACATTGGGTTTGGTCTTATGGGACAATTGAGGCATCCAGCCTTAATATTCTTAGGCATATTAGGCAAGTTGAAGGTCATGGCAACTGTGTTTTGTGTTAACTTCCTTATGCATCTTGATTTGCTAACAGCACAGACATTTTGATCGGCTAGCTCAGAAATGAACTCTTCTTCAGAAACAAACAGAAGGTCGACTTCCAATGTTATGCCTCTACAAAAGTTTAATGTTTTATACTCAGTCACAGTTACATGATTTTGCCTAAGCATGGGTTAACTGAAGGAGGGAAGTAGACTGGACGGCCGAAGTTGTATCAATGGAGTCTTGCAAGTCTCCGGAATGGAGATGCTTTATATTTGGTGGCTTACTAATGCAAGAATGAATATACTTATTAATTACGAATGGAGGTCTCTTTTGAATTTTGTCGTAAGGGCTTCAGACTACAAGGAAATATATGGAGATATTAGGTTTATTAACATTTGCATCAATATGAATCTTTTTGATAGTAGATTCTTTAGGAGTGTTCAGTAGAATGTGACTCGATTCTGGGTTTTTAATTATATAAATATTTGAAGTCATTTTATTTAGAACGAAAGAAGATTCGGGTCCGACCTCCTCACCTATCATGGATCCCAACAAGGGAACTCAGATTCCTGTGTTAGGGCTAGCCGACCCTGTATGCAAAGTGAAACCCCACCGTCAGCTTTTCTGAAAGCAGGTACTCCCAAAAAGCTGACAATGCTAAGGTCCCCCAAGCTGACAACATTAAGGTCAGGAACCCAGCCAATTGACCTCATGAAGATGATAAAATACTCCCATTTAACTGAGGCGGAGGCCAAAGAAGTGTATCGGGGGCAGTATTTCACCCATCAACTACCAGAATCCTCCTAAAAATGATACGTGTTTCCACGCATGCCATATGTGTGGGCAATTTTCTCACCACTCGAAAACTAGGGACAAGAACTGTAACAGCTTCTCATGATGACTTCCAACCTCTAAAAAGGAAACCACAAGAGCGAAAGGTAGGATAGCTAAAAGGAGGAGAAAAGTTCACTAGGGCTCTAGGATCATGACCTCGTCTCACCAAGAGGGTGACTTCTCGAAGAGCTAGTGTACCTTTGGGATTGCCACACCTGTACTTATAAATATAGTGAGCTCCCGAGGGTAGTAATGTAATGGTGAAAAACCTTAAATTTATCTTCCTCATGCCATCATGCATACTCTGTTCTCAGAATATTGACATTCAATAAACTACAAGATCTTTACCTTTCAAGTTTAATCAGTGTGTTGTTGAATAACCGTGTGACTAATAGTGAATAAATACTATATGCAGTGAATATGTATCTTGATTTTACCTTCTTTAATGATGCATCTAAATGATATTAATTTATAATATATCTTAACTGATAATTTTATACTTCATTATGTGATATATGAACATTTGCAGCTTTATTGTAATTAATAGTTTTGCTTATGTTTCATGACTAATATATAACCCTTTTCTTTTCTTTTTTTCATTATTTAAATGCTACGAAACTCTTTTCAGGTGTTGGTTTTAATCTGAAGTTTTTAGACTGTGGTTCTTTTTAAAATAGTGGTTCACATTTATTTTTGAGCACTTGGGAAGTGATTTCAGATTGTTTTATGTTCACTATTATTTGCTTACTTTAAACTTTGCACTTTATAAAAGGTAGAAAATGAGGGTGGGGGATCAAAATGTTTAAAAAATAAAATAATTTATTCAAAAAGCGCAAAAAATTAAGTTGTATAATAATTTGGAAAATCAATAATTTTATTCAGATTGAAGTTCTAGTTGGTATTTGTAAATCCATGGTAAAGCAAAGATTTATTATGTTAGAAAATATACTACTTGCAAGCAAATCACAATTTACTATGTATGTATCTGATGCACAAATTATTATGTGGAGAATGTTTAACAAAGAATAAATTCTGAAAACTTGATCTACTATAAAATACAGAGGCAGAACTTCAATTCAGCCAAAATTCAAAAATATTTCTAAATATGAATTTACAGTCTTTTCCAGGGTTCTGTGAAATTAAGTTTTATAATGATGAAAGTTTTGTGTTTCACTAGTTTTGCACAGTTCTTATTGAAATTGCATTATTGTTATCTATGCTCAGGAAAAATTACATGCCACCAAATATATAACATAGATTCCTTTCCTTTCTTTGGATTTATTAATGTTGATGAGAAAACTGCTTGTGTAGTTGATTTGATTCATAGCTTGACCGATTATTCACCATGGCATCTAAACCCGAAAGATTAAATGGAAAAAGAAAATAATGCTATAAAAAATTAAGTCAGTTAATTTAAGTGGACCTTCAACAAGAAGCTGACAAAGTAATAGACTTAGTAGCTTTGAATTGCTGGTTGAAAAATTTTTGAATCAGTTAATACATCATTTAAATCATGTAATGTATCGTTTATGTTACAAAGTTAAATCAATAGATTCTAAACACATATCTAACAGAAAGGGTTATGTGTAAATTTCCATTCTAAAGAATGTACCATCTAAGTGAAAACATTATCTATTTGAGTTGTTGCCTCAGAAGATCGTGTTTAAAAAAAGATAGTGTATGTTGGTAATATAAATTTTAGTTAGCATAATGTGCATTGGGAAGGCAGCAAGTCAGCCTGGAAGACATCCAGAATTATAGTGAAATAGTTAACCTAATATGGAACATAAATATCAGAAAAGTAATGAAAATGTTTTCTTCTCTTGGATAATATTGCATTCCATGCATACAATGGTTAAAATGAAATACATCAGTGTAACTTTTTTCTTACCAAACACTGTATCAGTGTGTTTAATTAGGCTTTTAGATCAATGAATAATTCAAGATTACATAAAAATGTTACTATTATATTATGCTAAATTCTGGGTCCTAAATCATTGTACTAAATTTTAGAACTTTCGACCTGTCTAGACTACCAGGAAGCGGCTAAATCTTTATATACTTTACATATGCCCTGCTGGTAATTAGAAACTGTGAAAAGCATTAGCCCAAACTGTATGCAAAAATGTTTTCAGAAAAATGGGATTTTTTAAAATTAATTGAAGAGTACTTATGATGATAAAGAAAAACAATTAACAGCATTAACAGATTTATTTAGTTGAAACTTTTAATTATAGAATTTAAGTCCATATCAGTTAATGAAAATTAATGAAAATTTAGTACAAGATAATTAATTTAGAAACTGGATTATTTTATTAATTAGAAATGTTTGTAGTGAAGACAAATATGTTGAAGAAAACTTTGACACTGATGAGGCACGTAATGAAGTAAAATAGCAAGTATACAAAAGGTACTTTAAAATTACTTTTTTGAATTATGATGATTGTGATGAAGTCATTACAGAAGCTGTCAAAAAGTTAAAAGATCATTTTGAAAGGACTGCAAGCCAAAATCTTGTAAATAAAATATGTTGTTTTGACAGATGATTTTTAATCATTCTCAACGTTTGAGCATATCTGTCTGGTTTCTTTTATTAACTTGGATGGTTTTTTTATTTAATTTTTAAATTCATGCATTTTCAAATTTATTTGCTTGTAAATTTCATATAATTTTTTTAAATTATGTACATTATTTCATTCTTATTGGAATAATTTTTATATTTTCCATGAGGGGAAACAAATTTGTTTCCAAGCATCATTCTTCTTTACTGGCATTTCCTTGTAGTAGAGAGAGAGTAAAGAGATCTCATAAATGATAAAAAACTCATAAATGAGTATGCTAACAGGTAGCTCAAGTGTATTAATGAATATTCCCAATAAAATCTTAAATCATTAAATATCATTTAAAAGCACTTAGTATATTTCTGAAACTTTAAAATAAATAAAGTATCCTGCTATAAACTTTTGCATTAAGTTTAGCCAGAAAATTTGTTATGGTTCTTGGAACTAAAGAATCAAAATGAGAAGTAGTTCTGTGGATAAAACTTATGGTAACTAGTTCAAAATGTTTTAGTTTTATCTGATTCTATTATGTAAAACTAATATGCTTTTACTCCTTTCCATTTGTCAATAACTATGCAGTTTTAAATGTATTCCCTTTCTTTAAGCAGCAAATTAAATCATTTTAATTCATTTCTTGAGTTTATAATTTTAATCCAAATTTATTTTTCAGTATTTTTGAGAAAACCTTTAATTTACAGTTTCATAGTGTAAATGAGGCAGTATAAGAGTCTTTATAGCAGTTGGTTCCTTTCTTGCAGCTAGACTGTCTTCAAGTCTGCGTTTGGAGAGGGAAAAGGCAAACTGCAATTGTTCTGCCAAGAACATACCATGTTCTGTAAAGTTTAGGTCTAAAGATATCTCTGACTAATTCACTCAATATCCTCCCTTTATAGAAAATTGTGTACTTGTTTTGCCATAAGTGGACAAGCATTGTTGTCCATAAAAATGAACTGGGGGCTAACTGCACCTCTGAAAATAGGAATATAGGGCTTTTAGATACTCTTTATCTTGCAGCAATCACAAATCCTCTGCGTACTGCAAGAACTGTGCATCTATTATAGACCATGCTACAGAATATGTGCACCCATCATGTTTGATGGGCATACACCTTTATGTCGTTAATGGTCTTTGCACCAATCCAACATGATGCTTACTCAGACCATCAAACCTTCACTGTAGCTGCATAAAGAGAGCTAAAATCTGTTGCACTTCTGTTAAGCCTTGCTAAAAATGACAAATATGGATTTTTATTGACCATCATGGCTGTTAGACCATTTTGTTCTCCATGTATCTTCTATCCTTAAACTGTTTCCATAAGTTGCTGATAATGCTAAGCATTATATTCAAGTATCTTGCAATTTGCATTTAAGATTGCCCTATTTCCAGTGTTTCAATGATCCTCAACCTCATGCTGTCATCCAAACATTGATGGTTACATATTTTAACCATCAACTTTTTAATTTCAACAAATGTTGCAAGGAACACCATGAAAGTCACCAAAGAATGTGAGCAGATGAGCAAAAAATGCCATGTGCAGTTTTAATCACCCTTTCCCTAAATACTTACTCATACATATGTGTATGCTTCTATATTCATCCCTATATGCATTCGTTGCTTGGAATCATAGTTTATGCCTTTTATTCAGTGCTTTCAAAAAGATTGCCAAAATATGTAATTTTTTAAAATTTTCAATGTCAGTGTATATAAAAATAAAATGAAGATCATTTCTTTGTTGACCTTTTTACTGTATTAATGCATTAAAGATATGCGAATTTTGTTTATTAGAACAGACAGCTGAAGAAATTGAACGTACAAAACAGTTTGCAGCTGAAGTAGTTGAGCTGATGAAGCATACACCTCATTGCTCGATGGCATTCAATAAGTTTATCCCAGCATATCATCATCATTTTGGAAAGCAGTGCCGTGTTGCTGATTATGGATTCACAAAATTAATTGAATTATTTGAAGCCATACCAAATGTTCTCGAAGCAAGTATTTTACTATGTTATATTTAGTTACATTTATGGAACGAAAATACTGTAAACTATAATTCCTAAACTGATGCAATCAAATCCTTAATCACTCCATGGTATTAAAATAGTTATTGCTGTGATCAAGTACATGATATAATCATAATATGTAAATTGATGAGCATTATTTGTAACAAAAAAACCTAATTCAGAGTTCTTTTGGGAGGGATGGAGTAACTAGCCACCATTGTAAGTAACTGTTTGGGAAGGATGGAGTAACTAGCCACCATTATTTGTCAAGTAAAATATAGTTATCATTAATATGTCCGAAGGTTTGCAAAAAGTTTTATGTACAATAATTGTTTTCATATTAATGTATATAGCAACAGTTTTTGTATGCACACTTTATGTACTAACCATGTTTTTCTAAACTGATACATATATGCATATTTGTAGGTAAACATTTCTAATCTTAATCTAAAATTTTTGTATATTAACAAAATGAATAGCAAACTGTTTAACATGGAACATTTGGTGGTGGGGTTGGGGGAACATCTTTTGTTTGTTACACAGATTTGGGATAAAGAACAGTGAACTTCATTTTGTAAATTTCCTTTTCTTTTGCTTATGAGTAATATGCTTTGCATCTTAAAGAAAAAGCAAAAGGAATTCAAGATCTTGGCATTGTTGTTTACTGAGCATAAGCACATGCTGGAAGAATGTTCACATTTTATAAATGTTTTTAAAAATAAGCTAAAATTATCTTTGCCCATATACTAGTTTGATGAATTTAGAAGATGTATTATGTTGTATATTTACAGTATTAAAATCTTAAGCATGAATAATGATCTTCAGTTAAAAAGAAAAGGGGGGAGTTATTTACATATTGCTGCAAAAAGATGCTTTCTGTTCATTAGATATCTTTATTTTGAAAGGTATGGTGGTAGGTGTATGTTTCATTCATACACTGCCCGATATTGAAAATGCAACACCAAGAAGGAATGACCAGAAAGTCATGAAACTCTGCAAACAGAGAGAGAGACAGCAGTGAAAAATACAGAGCGAGAACAGCATCAACTCAGTAGGTTGTAGGACCATGTTGGATGGTGATACGCAAAGCAACACGTCTAGGTACAGAGTCAATGAGACTACAGATGGGTCCTGAGGAATGGCTCTTCATTTCCTGTCAACCATTTACCACAATTCTTCTTCTGAATGTGGCAATGGCAGGGTTTGCAAATGGCATCCAATCACATCCCAAATCTATTCAGTTGATGAGAGATTAGGAGAGAACGCTGATGAGAAAGCATCTGTACAGCTTGCAGAGCATGTTGGCTGATGCGAGCAGTGTATGGTCAGGCGTTATCCTGCTGATAAAGGGCACTGGGCACTCCCTGAAAGTAGGGGAGTGTAACCGGCCACAGCACATCATCCGCATATTATTGGGCCATCCTAGTGCCCAGAATACGAACTAGAGTATCGAGTATTGTGTCTTACATTCTGGTTTGCAACTATAGAGAGTTTTAACCAGTATATTGAAATTTGTAACAAAGTAATATTGCTTTGGTGTAAAAAATAAGGTGTATTAACTAATACACCAACACATAGAGGCGAAAATGCAAATGAATCTTCATGAAGTTTCAATTTTTAAATTGTGTAAAGTTCGAGCCGATACGATGAAAGTAATGGAGGCAGAGCACATCTGGTTGGCTGGTCCTGAGTTTGTAGTAGTGATACGAAAAATGGATCAAATTCGTTAAATTCATAATAACCGTGATTAATAGTATTTTCCATTAAATAATAGTTCAAAGTTCATTGAAAGAATACTAAAAGTTTGTAGTCGATGATATTTAATTGATGATAATTGAGAAATGTGAACTTATGGGTGGGACTTCATCGCAGCCAATGCTAAAGGGAAATAAAAGTAAATATGTACAAAGTTGACGCTTAGCATCACAAATTTGGATGAGTATTTACATAGTGATAAGGATAAGTGCAAACCGCAGTTTACATGTAGAAACATTAATTTACATTTGCAACAAATATAGCTTAGAAATCTATGCTTATGTTTGAGAAATAATCTGCAGAAGCTAACTTATCCATTATGGATTTTGCAGATTTGAAGTTATTAAGGAATTCTTTAATAGGATCCATCAAAATAAGGAAAGTTCATTATCTTCAGGATCTTCTTGTGGTTTCTTTCGAAACCAAGCTGAGTTAATTTCCGTATGATTTTGTTCACCATTTTTATGTAGTGAAGGGAATTCTTCATTATTGAAATTAAATTTATTTTGATTCCTTGAATTTTGGGCTTCTCTTTTATTTTTAGTTTCTATAGTTTTTTGATGTTTTTTGGGTGCTTACTGGAACACTTATAGGACGATACATGTCCTTTGCCACAGAAGGCACACATTGCTGGTTTTCCATCCTCTTTTTTCTGAGGGCAAGTGTAAGTTTCATGAAAATGCGCAAATTTTAAGCACCTAGTTTTGTAGTTACAGTGATCCCGTGAGTGCCCGTAACTCTGGCACTGTATGGGCCCCGGTTTAGATTGGTAAGTCTCGATTACGATTTCTAGTCCGCCGAGTGTTTTAACTCTGTAAACTTTCTTTCCTTCTATGGATTTTTTAAGGTCCACTTGGAAGATAGGGATGTTAACTAATTGACCATTTCTTACCGAGGTAAGCTGTCGAACTTTTAAAGCTGGAATATTTTTGCTGATTAATTCTTTGTGAATAAGTTCCGGATTTGTGTTTGGCAGTTTTTTAACAACTACTTTGAAAGGTTTTTCAGAATTTAGCTTAAAGCTATGAAATTGCATGCCTATTGTTTGGAAATATTTTGTCATAAATCAATAGTGATCAATTTCATTGAGTCGAATAATAAGGGATCCGCTTTTCATATTGCCGCGGTGATTAGTGATATTATTCTTTTCCATTTCATCTTTTATGGCTTCCCAATTGCCTTTGAAATCATCCAAAACTATGGGAGGGATGTTAACTTTTAATTGATAAGGAGTTTCCACAGGATCTTCATCATCCATGCAGTCATCTTCTACTAAATCAGTGAATTTGTTAGATTGGTTATATTCATTATGAATTGAAATTGTTGGTGGTCTTTTTACTGAATTTCTTGGTGAAGTAAATCCATCATTGTCAGTAAAGGTACATTTTTTGCCAGTTTGATTTGCATGTGATGTGCACGGGCCACTATCAACTGTAGTGAAGCTTTTATGCTCTCATTTGATTTTATCTCTGAAGAGGGATCTTGGGATTTTTGTAATTCTTCTAAGAGAATTTTTAAGGTGTTTAATTCGGTATTATAATCCTGTGCTTTTTTGGCATGGATTAAATTATTCTTTTCAGGATCTTCATCGTGAATTTGTTAATTATTAAAGAACTTCACCATTTTGATTGAGTTGATATTCAGGTAACCGATTCAATTATTGAAATCCATATTCCCTTAAAATTTAGCTCTTTACCTTCCATGGTGCGTAAATTGGATAACCAAGCAAATAGTTACTAGGTACAAAAGTCAATATACTGACCACTGGTCAAGTTGAGCCTACAATCCATTGCGAAAAGCGTAGTAGCAACCTCGATAATCATAGAACACGTGTTAAATCTGACGAACTAGAGGTGACCTGGAATTGTGCACAATTGTGCCCCAAACCATGATTTCACATTCCACAATTGCTGCTGGATTGGACCTGTCTCCATATCGATGCTACACTCTTATGCAGCGATTATTTTTGGAGAAACAGAAATGTGACTCATCTGAGAACATGACCCTGTGCCATTCTGTCATCCACATCACTCAAGCCCGGCACCAATGCAGACGTTTGCTTCTATGATAAGTCTTCTTAACAGATGCCAAAAGTGCAGGCCACTAACCACCAATTGATGGCAAATGGTACTGGTTGATTATGGGAACACCCAGGGCGTCTTGAACATGCTGCCTAATGGAGGTAGAAGTGGCTTGCGAGCATGCCACTGCTTGTTAGCAGATGCATCGATCCAAGGGTGCTGATAATCTGGCTGCACCCCTTGAACTTGTCACATTTCCTTGTTCCAACCATAGTCACCACAGCTGGTGCACTGTGGACACTTCCAGGTGTGAGTCAGCTGATATTTGCCATATGAACCAACCTGCCGTTCTCAGTCTGATCACTATGTCCCTCTGATCACTATGTCCCTCATAAAATCGTCTGTCTGCTAAAACTGCCTCCATTGACAATGACCTGGCATTCTCTGCTATTACACACGTCCTCTGAGACAAGAACAAATTTTCTATAATGTGGTTCTAGCCGATATTATTAAAAACTTAATATAGCAGAGGGTGTTTACTTATGCATGAGAATAAATAACACAATGCATACCTGTTGGGAGTTATGAACACAAGTGAGTTTTATTGGATATGCACAGTTATAGAAGTATATAAAAGCAGTGCCATTGGCACCATCTATGGGCCAAGAACATATTTAAAGCTAACTTTTTTACACTCCCACTTTAGGTTTAAGTATCACCATCCTGATTAAATACAATAAGAAATTATGTCAGCACACATACATATAATAAAACATTAAATTACATTAATCTTCATTTTAAACCCATCATCCATGCACACATTTCATGTTTTGCACTGTTTACACTTTTTTGTCAAAAAATCTGCAATCATGTCATTAGTAGTCATATTTTGTATGTCGATGTGCCGAAGTTTCACAGCTTCTCACAAAAAAATGGTGTTGTATATCAATATGTTTGGAGCTACCTTGATACGCACTATTTTTTCTGAGATTAACATCTCTGTTGTTATCGCAGTATAATAATACTGGCTTTGCAGTAATAATCCCAAGTTTTGTAGAGCCATATGGCTTCTTTGGTAGCTGCAGAAAGAGCCATATATTCAGGTTTTGTTGTACTGGTTGCAGTGGTCGGTTTACGCTTACTACACCATGATACTGCACCACCTCTGATGATGAAAATCTGTCCAGTGGTTGATCATCGATCACCAGCATCACCTCCATAGTTTGAGTTGCTGTAACCAAGGGCGTCTGCACTATAGTCCTTTGAAAAAAGTAATGTAGCATCTGTAGTGGCTCAAAGATGTAGCATGATGAACAGGTAGTTTTTGTTTTTTACTAGTTGGTAATTTAAGTTTGGATAACACTGAATTTTTGTCTAGTGGTGTTTTTACACCATGAGATATTATATTTATTATTTTATTATACACATATTATATTTGGAAAGTGCATTCTCTGCATAGTTTGACTAAGGCTAATGGATCCTCTAGCCCTGTCTTGCTCAATTTTAATTCCTAAGGAATAATTTGTGGGTCCCAAAACTTTCATTTCAAGTTTTTCTTTAAATTGTTGTTTTTTTCCATTTTTTAAGTTCTGTGCTATTGCTAAAAATGAGTAAATCATCAACATAAATAGTGAAAATAGCTAGTTCTTTATTTCCATTTATTTTAATATAGACACAACTATAAATTTTGCTTGTAAAATTCACTGAAACCGTCTGGTATTTCCATATAAATGTTTTCATTTAGAGTCCCCTGTACAAAAGCCATTACAGCATCCGTTTGGTCAATTTTCCAATCATATATAGCTGCACAAGCTAATAAAACTCTTAATGTTGCATAATGGACAACTGGTGCAAATGTTTCAGTGTAGTCTATTCCCTAAGTCTGAGAATAGCCTTTAGCGACTAAACGTGTCTTATATCTTCCAATCTTGCCTACATAATTACATTTAATTTTGAAAACCCATTTACTATCTACAGTGTTCTTATCATAAGGTTTATCTGTTATTTCCCATGTTTTGTTTTTAATATGACCTAATATAGTCTCATGTATAGAATCCTTCCAGTAGTTTCCATCAGTGCACTGTAATGCTTCATCAATGGTTTTTGGTTCAGAATACAAATCATTTGTTGCTGCTACTAAAGCTTTAACAAATCACATACGATCTAAATTTGGCATTTGCACGTCTGGCATCCCATGTGTGTCAGAGTCCTGATAACTTTTTCAGAATCTAATTTTTCTGTTTCTGGTCTATATAGGTAGCTCATCAACTATATTACTGTTATTGTAATATAGAGCAGTATTGAGCATTTTTAGCAGTATTATGTTCATCGTGATCAGATTTAGTACTATCATTAACTAACTCATGATGATCAGACCGAGTACTATCATTAAACATCCCTTCCAATTCACCATTCTGATCAACAGCTATTGCATTCTCAGTATCTGAAAATGTCATAATTACGCTTCCACTGAATGAGTATTCATTATAAAATTTTGGCATATTACTTGCCTTTTTGTAGCCCATTTCATTTTCTAAAAATTTTACATCTAGTGCATTTATTATTTCATAAATTTTGGGATCTATTAATCGATAGCCTTTTCTATCCTGACAGTACCCAGCAAGATTAATTCCTTTGCTTTTATATCCCACTTTTTAAGCTTTCGTTTTGGAATGTGAGTAAATGCACGGCATCCTAACACTCAAGTATTCTAAATTTGGCTTATCACCATACCATTCTTCATAAGGAGTCATACCTGCAACTGCAATAGTTGGAGATGTATTTTTACAGTGATTTGCAGTTAGCACTGCTTCAGCCCAATAATTTTGATCAAGGTAAGCATCCACCAACATTGATCATGCTCGCTTAACAAGAGTTCTGTTATTACGTTCAGGTACACCCATTTGTCCTGGTGTAAATGGAATGGATTTTTAATGCTGAATTCTATTTAATGTTAAATAGTTATCCATCTCATTGTTTACATACTCAATACCATTATCAGAATGTAAGACTCTGATTGATTTGCTAGTTTGCCTTTCAACAAATGCTTGAAATACTTTGAATTTTTCAAAGACTTCAGACTTATTTTTCAAAACATAAACAAAAGTCATTCGTGAAAAATCATCAATAAAACTAATAAAGTAGTGAGAACTAGCAATTGATGAAACATTCGTAGGCTCACACAGGTCACTGTATGCTATGCTTAATAACTCTTTTGCACTCTTAGCTTTTCTCTTAGGAAATGGTTTTCTGTGCATTTTGCCTTTAATGCATGATACACAATTTAACAATTTTCTGTTATATGTAAAACCTTCAACCATATCTTTTAATCTGATCATACCTCCTTCACTTAAATGGTGCACTCTTTTATGTGATAATGCATTTGAAATATTTTGAGTAGTAATTAAAACCCATTCATTGCATAAATCAAGAGAATACAAATTTTCGGCCCACTCCTTCTTGATGTTGCATTTTCAATGTCATGCAGTATATATTTTAGCTGTCATTTATTAAAAACAGCTGAATTCTTTAGTAGTGTATGCTTATAAATCCATGTAATCACCGACTAATGCAACAATAAGAATAGCCACTCTTCACCCTCATACTATGCAGGAGGGCCTTTAGAAAACACACTTAAATACCTCCATTTATTGAGATAATCGTAACTTTTCTTGTACCTATTCAAACTATGAACTATAAACTACTTCATACTGTGCAATGTGTGACAGATATACCAGTACTACGCACTCAACACTATGTACCATGAAATGAATTCATTAACTGTGTGCTGAAATATAAACTATGCTAAGAATGAAATTATAAACTGCGAACAGTGTAACAAAAAAACAAACAAGCAACGAACCACGTAGCATAATCATCCCCTCCCCACCAACAAATTGAAACACAAAAGAAATATGTATATGCTCTCTAAATGACTTACTGTATTTATCCATGTAATTGAAAAGTACCCATGTAAAGTATATCTTATGTCAATATTGTCTGTAATGCAGATTATGCACTATTAATATGTAACTATTGTGAATGCTGCAATGTAAACAAATGCCTGAGCATGTTGCTAGTTTTCCCCCCTTGAGGGTGCACTTTCATAGATGGTTAGTGCAGTGGGGTGATACCACTTTTGCCCATGGTGATCTTTTGGTGTTCCCTGTACTTCTTTCTGTCTGTCTGTATACTTATAAATCCTCTATCCACTACCTCTAAGAATTAAATGCTTATTTTATCTTAGTGGTGGCTTAAAAGATATGTATTGTCTAAGAATAAGTGAGTACTGTACTCTGACGTGTCTTCAAAATGCATTCCTTTAATTGAAGTGTAAAATAATAAATAGTTCATCTGAGAAAACATAATTTATCACTAATTTCTTACATTAAAAAGATAAACTTCATTTTATAGGTGAAAGGAACTGGAGAAGACAAAATTCTAAATCTTATTCCCAAAGAACAACATAAAATACTTACAGACCGTTTTGTATCTCTCTTGAAGTCTCAACCTCAAGAAGTTATAGACATAAATGAGATTAATTCTACCTATGCTCGCATGTTTGGTCATGCTTTGAGACCTGTTGACTTTGGTTTCACTGACTTGTATGAACTTTTGGAAAAAATGAATTCAACTATTAGGGTATATTGTTTTTTTCTTTTTGCTTTGTAAAAAAGTAATAAATATTAATGGTATGTTGTTAGTATACTTGAAATGGAACAAAAATAAAATTTGAGTTTTGATTAAGCTTTTTGCAATATTTCAAATTATTTTATAGACGGCTAATAATTTTTTATTATTTATTTCCTATTAAACTAGAACGTATGTTGGGAGTATAAATAAGTGTCCATCATTCGACAGAAAATGGCACCACCAGTAAGTTATGGTTAAAATTGTCTGATGTAAAACATCATATCATAAGGTTAGACATCTGTTAACAATGTAACCTTGAAATATTGGCAATTTTATATCAACATTATATATTTTTTCATGCGAAAATGTCAAATTTTGAGCCGAATGAGCGTCATTTGTGAGAACTTTTGATTTACTTCTTTAATTTGAAGAAATCTGCAGCTGAGGTACATCAGTTGCTTGTAAAAGCATATGGTGAGGCTGCCTTAAGTGAGAGAAGCTGTCATGAGTGTTTCAAAAGTTTAAGAACTATGAATTTGATGTTGGAGACAAAGAATGTAGTGGAAGGATAAAAGTGTATTAAGATGCAGAATTGGCAGCATTATTGAATGAAGATTTGTGTCAAATGCAACTAGAACTTGCACTTACATAGACTGACTCAACAAGCAATTTCACATCATTTAAAATCATTGAGAATGATTTAAAAGGAAGGAAATTGGGTTCCATATGAACTGAAACTGAGAAATGTTGAACACCAGATTTTTAATGCTGCTTGCCAGGTGTAAAGTAAAGGGTTTCGTTCATCGTTTAGCTACTGGTGATGAAAAATAGATCCGAAAGAAAAAGAAATCATTGGGACCACCTGGCCGTGCTTCAATATCGACAGCCAAGGCAAATATTCATGGAAAAAAATTTTGTGTATATGGTAGGATCTACTTGGTGCTATATTATGAGTTGCTCAGACTGAAAAAAAAAAAACATTACTGGAGCTCACCACCGAACACAACTGATGAGATTAAGATGAGCACTCAAAGAAAAATGTGCCTACTACTATTCCAGACGTGACAAAATAATTTTCCTGCATGATAACGCTCATCTGCATGTTGCGGCTGCAGTGAAACCTATTCAGAAACATTTAAATGAGTTTTTTCCCTCCCACTATATTCACCAGACATTGCTCCTTCTGATTACTACTTGTTTTGATTGATGACACATGGTCTTTCTGAGCAGTGCTCCACATCATTATGAAGATACTAAAAATTGGGTTGATTTGTGGCTAGCTTTGAAAGATGAATCATAGTTCTGAAGTGGTATCCATATGCTGCCAGAAATATGGGAAAAAGTAGTGGCTAGCGATGGACAGTACTTTATACTGTTCTTTCACAATAAGTGCCCAATTTTTGATTTAAAAAACAATAAATAAATAAAAGAACCGAAAAAAAAATCTGAAAGGTTTCAGATTTTAGATTACGTCCAAAGGGGCGTTTATTTAACATTTTGTGTGTTACCTTTATTTGTTAAATACCATGTTCTTCGCACTTAAACCATAAAATTCAGTTCAACAGCAATATCGCAAAATAATTTTAAATTCTGCATATCTTTAGAAATTTCGGTACACGCTCTCACGCGCTGGAGATAAAAATGTTTTTCTGTACAACGTTGGTATTGCTGGCTTTGAAATCTTTGAGTTTGTTAATGAAAAATTCGTTAAAGTTTTAGAGAATATTGTTACGAATTTCACATTTATTTGGCTATTTATTTAGAACTGTAATTAAAATTCCTTTTTATTTTCCCGTGCAACGCACGCAGACGATTTTTGAAGAGAAAGCTACGTCAAAAAAAAAAAAAAATGCATACATTTATGCAGATTTTTCATTTTTTAAAATTTAATGCAGAGCGATAACATTAAGTGGCAACAATTTGAAAAGTGATATGCCGTTTTTGTATTTCCGACGCAAAATCGCAAAACGAAAGTAATAGTCCTTCGGGACTAAATCCCTTTGGACTAAAAAAAAAAAAGGTAGAAGCTTATTTGTACTCCTGATATTTAATGTTATTAATTGAAATTTTTCCTGATATAATATTTTTCGTGGTCTTAATACACAGAGTTATATTAATTTTTAGTATGTCAAATAACAGTTTAGTTGAGCATAGCATGGGAATGTTTATATTATTGTAGTTTGATATAGAAGTGTTTATTATTGGTTGGATAGTTTCAATTTATATAAGAAATTATATAGCAAAGTACTATGATTTTTTTTTAAATTCCAAAATAAAAAATTATTTCTTACATCATACATGACATCAAAAATATATACATGTTCACAGACACACATGTACACATGCAAAGAAGAAATAAACTTTTGGAATTGGCACAGTCAAAAAGAATTTCATTATGCATTAAAGTCATGATATAATTTTTTATAAATGGGTAGGGACAGTGTTTTTTAGTGGTTACATGTATCAACATATTCCTTGAGAAAAGCTATGAAATCTTCAAAGATGTGAAATTATCATAGCCATAAATCAAAACATGTAGCAAAAATTACATAAGCTTGTTAAGATAATAGTAATTGTTATGTGCCTCAAAAAACAGTCCATGCAATTAAAAATTAATGCGTGAATAATAACCGAAGGAAAAAATTGCAATTTGATGCTATAAGGGGGGAATCATTTTATTACCAGGTATGACGTAATTTGCAGTAACGTCTCTGAGGTTGTTATACTGTGTTACCTAAAATAATTCTTGATGAAAAATGCTAATGTGAGACTTAAAAATATTGTTTCCAAATTGCATAGTTGTCAAAATGTAGACCTTATACATTATAACAATTTTTGTTAGTTGTAACACTTTATTACCATAATTTAGAAGTTTGGAAGTATATGTGTATACTTAATGTATTATACTTTTAACCAAGTACTGTTCCTTTATATAATATTGTCCCTTCTCATAGATCATCAGTGATCACAACAAAACATATGTGAATCTCATTAATTGGAGCACTATTAACAAGGTATCTCTAAATCTGAGACATTTATTGATGGAACAAACTGATGGAAAATTGCCAATTAAAGAAGCACTGAAATTGTATCAAGCACGTTTTTGCCAAAGAATCAATCTTTCTATACATCTACAAGATTTTAGAAATGTTATCACTGTAAGTTGTTACATATTTTTACTTTAATCCCCTAAGCGTTATGACTGGATAAAGTCGGTCATCAGAAATTTTGCTGCGTGGCATATATTAGCTTATAATTTAAGATATTTTGCTTTCCTACTTTCTTTAATAATGTAAATATCATCTTAATGAATGTAAGTTTATGAAAATACAGACTAAATTAAGTAATTATACAAACTGAAATGCTGTTTAAATACCGGTCTTGATCACAGATCTAAAATCTTGCACCGCTCAGAGGGTTAATGTATGCATCTTTTAAAGTACCTGTATTGTATATATCAATAGGTTTGTCCGCAAATGAAATGAGTGTTTAAAATTGAACATATTTGTCAGGTTTCAGTTATGATATAGGTGAACTTAACTGTGATTAGCTTTGTTGTATATGAATAGCATGAAAAATTGTTTTTTGAGTGTGCTAAATAATTGCCAAAATAGTTTTCCTGTTATTCCACGAATAAGAGTAGATAATTCAAAGAAGTCTATATATGTAATTGGGGCATTTTTCTTGTCTGCTTGGAAATTAAAATAAATTAGTTTGAATTAATTAAGTTGGAATAATAATAGATTATATAACTCAAGTGGATGAGGAAGATGAAGCACTAAACAATCTCTTTAATTCTTGGTGATATTATTGACAAGAACCAATACCCCATGAAAAGTCAGCATTTTAATTTTTTAATATATTTTTAAAGGTTTTTCTGCTGCAGTTTTACATTATCTAACTTCTAAGTTTAAAAAAGCTTTTAATTAGAATAATTTTAATTCCTCATTTTCCAAAGAGATAAAAAGTTAAAACCTTCCAAAGTATAACAAAATGTGCAAAAGAAAAAGTTGAGAACTAGTTTTTAAAAAAAAAATTAGAACTTACGCAAAAATGAAATTGTCTAGGTCGAATGGCCAAAATATTAGAACTGTCATACCAAACTATTTTTTCCCTTGTCAGGGAGATAGACAAAAATAGTTCAGTTTTTTCCATTCAAATTAATTGTTTGGATGCATCATTTCTGATATTATGCAGCGTTTAAACTTTTTTTAATATTTTTTATTTATTTTTTTTTTGGTCATTTAGATTGCCATCTGTAATAGTTAGAATAATGCTTTCTTATGTAATCCTGCTGCATTGCAGATGGCTGTTATCTGATCAGTTTAAAGAAACTGTTGACTGTATATCTCACACTTTGCCTAATCTACCCCCTTTTCCTACTCTGCCTTGCTGCTGCAAACACATGTTATTTATCTCTTTATTTTGTTCATTATTTAAGATGTAAAATTTCAAAGAATGTTATAGAGATTGGATGCATATTGTGCCCAGAATAATGTATGCACCTGATTATGCTTCTCAAAGCTTATAAAGATAGAAAATTATGTATTGAATCTTTGGGCACGTCTGCAAGTTTTATCCCATTATAAATCAGTGATGCCAACAGCTTGTCCCAAGTTAATACAAGTCATCATTCTAACGACATATTAAAACAACTGCCTAACTCTATCACAGCAATTGTCTAGTCATCTGCAAATTATATTACATACACACATATGTATATATATGTAATGATAGCACACCATACTTCAACATTCGATGATATCAAATTTTTAGAATGATGAACTTGCAGATGAACGAAGACACTTATTTAACTTTTGCAGATACTATTTTACAGAATTCAACTGAAGAATAAATGCTCCATTGAGGTTAGTAGCACGTGATCGAGTCCTGATCGACTTTATTGTCATGATATTGAAAGCACAATTTTGGACACGTTGATGCAACGATACTTGATGCTTAAAGTGTCCATCCACTTTGAAGAAGAAACAGCCAAGTTAGACTAAATTCCATTTTTATTTAAATTCATATTTGTGACCCCCATTCACTTGGTACTCCGAGCATGCCTATTTCCAGAACATTTTACAATTGTGATACTATAGCAATAGAAGCAATCATACAGCACATAGATGATTGTAGCAAAGCGTCTTAAAAGCATGAAAGTGAGAAGGGAGGAGTGTCCCAGTACTCCAGAGGAAGAAAGGAGAGAGTTGGAAAAGTATCTGTTCCGAGTTTTAGTTTACAGTTATTTTGATTGGGCAGGAGAGCTGCATTAAGCATTATATAAGATCACATGATTAATTTGAATGACACAGTTTAGACTTGTAGCGCTATTTTTAAGACAGAGAGATGAAGTCCCCAAATTAAATGAAAAATAAAAGAGGTTATAGCCAATTAAATGTAGAAGTTTGCTTTCATATTTTTTATCTTATGCATTCCCCCCTTTCAAAAAGAAAAAGGTGGAGCTTTAGAGAAGCCTTTTTGAAAGAAGAAGCATTACAACAGTAAAATATGAGAGAGATAATTTTGAAATTCCACAATATAAAAACTAAAAATTAAAATTAAAAAATTATACATAAAAACATAAAAATTAAAAAACATAACAACATAAAACATAAAAATTTTAAAAATTATATAACAACATAAAAATTAAGAAATTATAATATGTAAAATTTTGAGATCAATCTGTAAAATGTTTGTTTCTGGAATAATAAATGCAATTTAAAGGCAGTGCAGCTTTGATGCATAATAGCTATATGGGAGAGATCATAGATTCATATTGAAGAGGAAGAATTCTGATTGTGTATTATGCCAATATGTTGAGTTTGTAATATCTAAGAAATTTAGCTGTCGAGGCAGTTTTAATTTCGTTTTTATTTTCCAGTTGACGTTTGTGGCCACAATCACTTGGCATTCTACTCATGCCTATTCAAGAACATTTACATTTTTGATATTGTTGCAATGGGAAGCAAGCACAGTGAAATTATGTCCAAGCAGTGCACAGAGAGATGCTGAAGTGCATAGTTATCCAATTTGGAAGCACACAAAGAGAAATGTTTTGGTTTGAGTTAAATGTTTCAGTTCCCAATTATTATGTCTTCAGCACTGCACAGGCTGTGCAGAATGGAATGATCTAGAAATGATGCAATCCAGATAAGTTATTACAATTTTTAAAACAGAGAGGGAGATTTAAAGAGTTTAGTTTAAATTATAATTTTGATTTCACATATTATTTATCTTATCTTCAAAGAGAAAAAGCACAGAAACTCCTTTTTAGAAGAAAGCATTACAGCAGTAACAAAAGAAAGGAAAATACAATAGTGGGGGGAAAATTATAGAATTTTGATCTAAAAAAATTTTTTTAAATAACAAAATCTTGTAAATATAATTTTTAACGATAAATGCAAGTTGAAAGTCTGCAAGTTCAATTTTCTATAAAATCACTGAAGGAATGCTCTAATTTTTTCAAGAAATACTGGAAAGGTTCACATTTCTATAAAATCTTTGCTTGAATATCATAATTGTAATATTTTGCAGTCCTTAGCTTGAAAGTCTTTCATAAAAATTTATGTTGCCAATATAAAACCAAAATTTACTTTTACAGATTCATGAAATTTGAATTAATTATTTAACACTTATTAAAAAATCCATATTTTTTTATTTGTAAAGCAATGTAAAATGGAATTTAGAACTTAATATGTAACAAAATTCAATACAATAACAAAATAAATTTTGATAAAAATGGGCAAATCCTCTACAATACAAATCAGCATGACAACTTGCTCATGGTTGTGAGATGCTTATTACAATTACATATGGAAGCCTCCGTTCCTTAATAAAGGTAACTGACCTCTGGTATTGTATGATTATCAAAGTTTGCTTTATGACTTATGGCCATAAAAATCTTCAAACTAGTTAAAGGAAATAAAAAATATACAAAAATTAAAGATATATTTAATTCTACACTGCTCTACAATAATAATATGGACCATATAATTTTGTGAATATAAAATAAGAAAATAAATTTCATAATTATATCTGTTTAAGGAAGGCTTGAAACTCTTTAAATATAAAAATTGCAAACACAACCATTAACATTACAAAATTGTGAAAATTTTCAAAATTTTACAATGAAATTTAATTTTTATTTGAAACATTTAAAATAATATACTATTATATCAAAATTTCTAATTTTGCCTATTATTATAAAAATTTCTAATTTACTTGTTTTGTATAAACCGGAAGAACCTACAGCTTTCTCTTAATATGAACATTTCCATCTTATGGGCAAATCCACAAAAACGAATTAGTGTATGAATTTTCACCAATGATTACAGGACGCTCACAGCAGTTATGTGTAAAGGCCTCAATTCTTTGTTTTAAAGACAATTGGCCTCATTTCACTGCACTATAGTATTCCATTTATATATTAAAAAAATTAACCACACTACATTCTATTAAAAGAAAAATTATTGTATATGAGAAAAATTATAAAAGTGGGAGCCTTCAAAGATTATCTAAACATATTATGATCCGTAAATCTTAAAATTAGTTAATATAATTCCATACTACTTAAAATTCCTATAATACTACTCAAAACACTATTTGTGTATCATATTTTATACTAATTTTTTCAAATTATTTCATTCACGTAAAAATTCTTATCAACAATTCAAAATTTTTCAACATAGATTCAAAAATATAATTATTTATTTTAATATCCTTCACTAAAAATAGTTTAAATACCTTAAAATTCATTACTTAATTTGCTCACACATACTTATGAAAAATTAGCAAAATTACTGAACAAGAATTTCAAATTTTTTGCAAAACAGCACAATCAAATTGCAGAAACTGTAAGCAAAATTGAAATGAAAAGTATAGAATCCGCAGCATATAGAGAGAATAAATACAAAGTAAAATGCAGTTCAAAGTTAATCAATTATGTTCTGATAGCTACAAAAAGTAATGGTAATATTGTAAAATAAAAACATTTAATAGATCCCATATTCAACCTGGGTCAAATTGTTAGAAATAATACCATGAAGCACAGTGACTAATTGCATGAAAAGGTGCAAAAACAGAAATGAAAAAAGTTTATTTATATCCTTCGCCACATCGTCATCTGGGGGTCAGTGCAATGAAAGAAATCTGCCTATTTCTGAACTGATAATGACACAAATTTATAAATTTGAATTTAATGCTTCAATTAACTATAGAAAATAAATCTTACAAATATGTATGTGCCTTGAGTTCAATCCTTACATGCAGGAATGGGTAAAGTAAAATTGCACAATTTTTCAAGACGACCAAAATTGTAAAGAAACAGCATCCAAACTCTAAATTTGTTTAAAAATTAAGTTTAAAAAACTGAAAAATAAAATTTATAAATTTGCATCATTATCAGTTCAGAAACAGGCTGATTCATTTACTTCTTTCATTTCATCAACCCCATGATGATGACTTATAACTATTTATTGTGCATTTCTATTTTTTAACAAACCAGTACAAAAATGAGTAGGATGCAGAGTTATTACTGTCACTTCATTTTTTTTCTATATTCTTTAATTACCTATATAGTTTTATATTTTATGAAACAGTATAGATGTAATTTAATTTAAACACTATGAAACTCCCTGAATCAGCCATCATTGGGTTCAAATGCTTTTAGTCTTCAGCAGTAATATTGGTAATGTTCAGTATTGTTATTTAATAACTATATTCCTAGAAATGCAGATAATTTTCTCAGGTGATGGGCATGTCAGGTTCACTGTATAAATCACTTGCATACAGGTAATTTTTATTTGTGTTCTCATTGATTATTTAATATTTATTGAATTTCTTAATAGGTTGAAGATGGCTTCATAATGCTGACACCTTTACATTTGCTTGCTAGGAATCTAATTTTGTTGCTAAAGGCACATGAAGGGCAAATGCCATTATCAAATCTTGGTAGTTTGTTTCAGCAACGTTTCGGAATTTCTCTTTCTGCTGCAAATTATGGATTTTCGAATTTGTATTCATTATTTGAAAATCTCCCTGAATACTTCATAGTTAAAGGCAAAAAGCAAAAACGCATAGTGTACTTGAACTCCGAAAGCATAGGTAAGTATTACATTTTGGGGCTGAAATTTTTTCTCATTAGGATACTCTTGTTGGTACCATATACCAGATAACTTAAGATTCTTATATTATTCATAATAAAGATGTAGCTAAGTCACAATTATTCAATTTTTGTTTGTAGTTAAATCACTATTATTCAATTGTTTTATATCTTACATAAGTTTAATTGAATTGATTAATAAGGAATTTAGAGGGCAAGGCAATTTGTGAGAAATTCTGTTGTTTAAGAACAGTTTCTGGAACATAAAGTGCCCACCAGCGGCCGAGCGGTAAAGACGCTGAACACTGGTAGTTCGGTCCGAGGTTCGAATCCCCGAATGGGCTGGCTGCATGGGCGTTTTCATGGTTTTCCCCATGTGTAATGTGTATACGAGCCAGTTTCCCTTAGAAAGTCCTCCACAAAGGTATCCCTCCCTTTAAGCAGATAGCCCTCGTGTGCTTTGCCATAATTGAATAACCTAACCTGGAACATAAAGTAATTTGGAAATTATTCTCTTGTTCCAGAAATAATTCTGAAACACTGCAGGCAGTGGAGACTGTAGGTATAGATCTTTTCATCTTGTATTGAAACTATTCTCAGACATATAGAATGTAGCTAAGAGTGTTGTAATCATATTCATTTGGAGGTAAACATTAGTCTTTCTATACGTGGAAAACTAGATTTAGTGTTTCCAGCAGAACATTGCCCAAAGCTTTATACATCCAATGCTACCTATTTTTTCACTTCTCATAATCCTTGTACCACTATGCTCTAGAATGATACTTGTATATCTGAAGTCCAATGCTAGAGTAGAAAGGAAATTTTATTGGATTGGGAAACTTCCTATTCTTTAAAATGTAGTCAGCATTTCATATTTTGCTTCTACTGGCTTTTGCCTTTGTAGGCTATCCTATTGTCAGTTGCAGCATCAATCAGTTATGATCTAAAGTTTACCAACAGTTTTTTTATTTTTATCACTTTAAACCATTTCTTAAGTTACTAATCATAAGTGATTGTATTAATTTATTATTGTAAGCATTCACTATTTTGGAAATGCTTTGTTCAAGTCATCTAGTCATTTTAATCTGGTTTTTCTCGAGCTTCTTTAATGCTATTCCCATCTACAGAGCAATCAAAGCATTATGTAACACAGCTAATCCAATGTGTTTTTTATATGATAATGTTAGTGACAATCGATATTGGGCACCAGAAAAAGTTTAAAAACACATGCAACCAAAAAAAAGGACAACAAGTTGAACTCTGTTAAGCAAGACAGGTTACAGATTTTTACAGAAAAAGATTAAAAGATTTAAGATTTAAAGATTTTTTATGGGAAAAAATTTTTAAAATTGTTTTAAAGGTATTTTTTCACAAGCCACAAGTATACACAAGTTCTTAATGCTTAAATATTTTTTTATTAAATATGTTAATGTAAGATGTGTTTACAAAAATTAGCTTTGGTGCTTATTTTAAACAACCTATGTTTATAATTCTACCGAACAAAATTTTACAATTTCAAAAATTTGTCATTTATTTATACTTATTCATATAAACGTAGAACAGTAACGGTGTTTTAATTTTTACTTCCTTGTACGAAGTCTTGTAATTGCAAAAAATTTTGGGTATCATCTTTCAACAAAAATATCCATTTTGACTGCTCTCAAATCGATTTAAGGGGTGTTTTTGCATGAAATCTATATATATGGGCAGAATAAAGGACTCTTTTTCCCAGAACGGATTGAAAAATGAATTCAGAAGAGATTTTTTTTTGTGACATCTGTACGCATTTATCTCGCATGACTAAAAAATGACTGGCCTCAGAATGTTGAAATTTTGTATATAGGACTGCTGTAACATGTGGTTTGGCACCTCTTTTTTTGGTTGTGATCGGCTGCACCAAAAGTGTATATATATATATCCACTCTGTTACCCGCATCAGTGAGCTCAGTTTTTTTATTCTTATATACAGTACAAAGTCCGAGATCCGGATGGCCAATATCCAGAATGATCTAAAATCTGAACCTCAAAGCCTCCAACAACTTTTTTTTAAAATGCTTTACGCATCGCATTTGATTTTTTCCCCTGTAGATAAAACATGTGGAAGAGTCCCGATTCTCAATTTCACTTTGGCACTAAATAAATACCTGGTTATATTTTTTCTTTTATTTATTTCCAATGGCTAGGCGAAAAGTTACGAAGAACTAAAGTCTTACAAACAAAGGATTACAAATAATGGAAAGAACAAAAAGACTGAAGTCATTGCCTAAGAAGCGCTCTTGCTTCCCAGTATCTCGAGTCTTCTGTAAGACCATGAAGAACCCGACATCGAAGTAGATGGTCCCTGTCCATTTCTTCTCCAGAATTGCAAAGTGGGCAAATAGGATCCCTTGAAATGCCTATGCGGTGCAGGTGAGTGGCAAGGCAATCATGTCCTGTAGACAGAAAGCTGCAACTGCAGTGCGTCTTTGATTATCGGGAATAAGAGAAGGACTTATCATTCTTCAACTTTTCAATGCTGTACGAGTCTCAAGATCTTGTAAGGTATTAGATGTAAATAAACTTTTGAAAAACAGTTTAATCCTCCAATAAGAAATGGCTGTATTTGGATGTTATAGTAAGTTGGCACCTCGTTTTGCAAGTAAGTCTGCTTGTTCATTGCCGCAAAGGCCACAATGGCGGGGCACCACTGGAGAATCATTTGTTTCCCCTTAAAAGTGAGAGTTAATACCTTGTTATTGAAGAAACAATAATTTAGTATAAATTCATGTGATCAATAATTTGGTTCCTTAGCTGCGCATTTGCTTGGCATAATCTCAAACCGAAACATTCTACATTGGAATATCATATATTTTACACCTATTAGTTTTTTATATCTCAGACACCAAACCTGGTGAATCATTATTTATTATATTTTGCTTTCAGCACCCCATGTTTATCAACTCATGTCAACTTGAGTAATGGCTCATGTGGCGATGCCCGAACAATTTTTTTGTATTAGTACGAAGAAGTATTGTAACCTTTTATGTTGACTTATTATTACCATTGGCAAGTGAATACAGATTTAAGTTAAATGTGCTAAGAAATATAATGAGAAAAAATTAAAACAAATTTCTTTCCATATGCTAAAAATGGATTTTATTAATGATATTCATAGGCCAAAAGATTACATTTAATGCCATTTGGATTAAGAATAAATGATTTGTTTTTCACATAAACCCAGAACCGGCACCAGGGCTCGTATGGCCACACAGAGCGGCAGAATTTTGAAAAATAGTTTTGGAGTTTAGAAAAGCACCAAGCAATAAAATTAAAGAATGAAAATATTTTTAGAATTTAGGGAAAGCACTGGCATCCAAAATTTAGGGGGGGCAAAAATTTAAAACTTAGGCGCTTTTTAGCAGAATTTAGGACCCGCAGAGACTGCATCAGGTGGTAAGATATCTAGGCTGGCCCTCGATAAGCTTTAATTATATATGGGAATTTATTCAGGATTCAGATAAGCCTTCAGCGTGTGCAAGAAATAGACGTAAGTATAATAAATAACTAATCTAATACAATCAGGCTTAATTGTCTTAGTGTGCGATAGAAGCAAGACAAAATTTAGTGGAACAACTTGTTTTTCATCGGCAATCTCATGTTACATAGCCAATAATGTATTGTGGCCACTGTTAAGCTAGGCTAAAATTATACTTTACTGATTCCAAGGAATTTCAACCAATGTAGCAGATTGAGCTGTTCCATAACTTTTTAATTTGATCCAGCTTAATTACTTTTTGCAGACTGTTTTTATTACAGCAATTTGACAAAAATTAAAGTTTCAAGTTTCAATCCTGTTGAAAAGAGTTTCTAAATTCTGGAGCTCTAACAGGATCTAAAAAGTGAAAACATGGTTCGATGTCCAATTGCTGCAAAAAATGGATAAAGATATATTCGTCTCAAAATTATTGGAGGAGTATGACATAAGAAAACAGAAACATTTTGAATTTTTTGTGGATTCTGACACCGCGCTCCCAACGAATAATAGAAAAATTATTCATTGTGCTAAAAGTGAAGATCATGACAATGTGATAATTGAATGGGTCAGATGGCCTGTCAGCAAGGGAGTGGGATTGACGGGTCAAGTGCTAATGGCGCAAAGTAAAATGTTTCACTCAGAAATTAACTTAAAAACTGAGTGCACATATTCTACAGGTTGGTTAACCAATCAATTACCATGGTTATAAGGCAATGAAGAATTTCATGGAAAAAAGCTTCAGCTGATACTGAAGCTGTTGAACTATATGCAGATGGATTCACTCATTAAAAATTTATAATGCTGATGAAACTGGTCTTTTCTGGTAATATGTACCACAAAATACCTTGGCAGCCTCTATAGAAAAAGCTCAAACTTGTGTAAAAAATTCCAGCGTAAGACTATCAATTTTAGCATGCACAAATGTGACAGGAACGCATAAGTGTAAACCTTTCATAATTGGAAAAAATACATGACTTCGGAGCATTTAAAGGCCCAAAAAGTTTCCCATTACATATTGTGCAAATAAAAGAACATAGATTACACAAGTGTTAATGAATGATTGGTTTGAAAAGCATTTCATACCGAAGATCGGCAGAATTCGGTTGGTTTACCGGAAGACACAAAAATTGTCCTGATTGTAGACAACTATTCGGCTCATACTTCACTTAATTTTTTAGTGAAAGATAAAGTATCCGTATTATTCTTTCATCCAAACTGTACATCCATCATTCAGCCTATGGATGTCAGAATAGTGCGAACTGAAATGCAAATATAAAGTAGTATTTTTAAAATCCATTTTAAATTTCTTGAATAATGGCAAGACTATTCAAGAATTTTTTTAATGTTTTAGCATAAAATATGCTTTGTGGAGCATCACAAGATCGTGGGAAGATGGGTCTTCAGATACCTTAACAATAACATATTTCATGGTGAGGATGATGAATATGATAGCCACGAATGTGAAGGTTCTTGGATATCGCAAACCAAAGGTTAAATTTCCAATTAATGGATTTTTTAAGGAAATGTGGAGAAACGCTAATAAATGAAGATGATATAACAGAAGTTTTTTGAGAATGCCACAGTTATCAATCAATTAACAAATGGCAAAATCTGTAGTTATGTGTTCTAGACCCAGAAAATATCACTACTGATAGTGAAGAAAGTTACAGAGAGGTTATTAAAAATGAAAAAATTTTGATTGACAAGTTATAAGGAATGCTCGACACTGCGATTACAGGTCTTGAACAATGGAACTTTGTAACTGAATAAGAAATTATATCTGTCTACAGAATTAGAGAAAATATAGGGACACACACACCAAAAAAAAAAAAAAGGCAACTTGAGTAACTTAATTAAAGGAAATGTTTAATAAAGTAAACAAATACATATTAAGCATTTTTGTAAATTTTGTTACCCTTCAAATCATAAATGCTTCATTATTTCATAATCACGTTGGAATCATTATTATTTCATTTTCGCGTTGGAACGATTTCATACTTTTAACTTTATAATTTCTACATCTTACAAGTTTTAAACTGATGATCTAACATCTAGAAAAATCTCAAATCTGGAATTGCTGATGTCCCGACGAGTCCAGATCTTAGACTTTGTACTGTATTGACAAATTATGCACTTTTTGCTTTAAAAGTGATTGAATTATGTTGTTCTTGTGTTCCAATTAAGGCTTTTATGCCTTTGGATAATCTGCATGCACTAATCGTAGAGTTACTGAAGTTTAAATGTTGTTTAAGTCTTGTTAAGCCTAACACATCTGCCATTTGTTTACATTTTGAAACTCTTTGGAGAATAGTGAATTAAATCAGGTTCTTCACCTTCAGTGTCTTTTTGCTGAGTGGGACCAAAAGTAAACTTTCAGTTTTGCCCACTGAAATTTCTACCTTCTTGCCTGCTAAATGAATAGCTTGTTTTTGCATAGAAACTCTAATTTTAATTGTAATTTTTTAACTGTATTTGATGCTTTATGTTTTCCTGTATTTTAAAATTTTTAATGAAGATTTTTTTAGTTTTATGTATTTTTGCCTTGATTTAATGAGAAATGTATGTAATATAAAATTCAAGGCAATAAGTTTAAATGAAATGCAGCAAAAATGTGTACAATTTAATAGGAATACAAGTCATGTGGTATTTACATCAGATTCTTTTTATGTAGATGAAACACACTATAAAATTATAATATACAGTACGACGAATAAAATAAATATAAAATATTTTTACTGATTTACTCATAATGCCTATGATGATGTGATCACTAATATATTAAATTTTATGACAGTTTAATAAAATAATATCTGTTGTTGAAAATCAATTCCTAATATATATGGAAAATATGAATAAATTTTTCCTAAAAGTCAAAAAACAATTATGAGTAAATTTGGTACTTCCTGATTATGTACACTCCAAATTTTAATATTCATTAATATTTTTGGCCTGTTTTCACGTATGCAGGTTACAGTAGCCAATTTATGCATATACATACAATGTATGTGTTTGAGTACACAGGGATTTGCTGCTGACCAGTTTACCACCAACTGTATAAATGTAAACATGGGCCATATAGAATTTTTTTGCATATAAAATTTGCAATAAAATATTTCTTTTTATTATTATTATTTATAAGCAAAACAGTACGTATGTTATAAAAGGTAGTCAAGCAAATGTTTTTCAGCAACTCACAAAGTCACAAATGAGTTGCTGAATTTTCGTCAGGCTGCAAATAATCAGAAGTGCCATTCTTTTTTTCAAACTGTATATTCAGACTCATTTTATTTACAATAATTTGTAACATGTAGACTTTAAACCAGTATTTACAGTATTACTTTTTTTAATGTAAGTACATTTTAGCATTTTAAATGCTTATGCCATTCACCTTGTGCTAGATGGGGGGGGGAAGTTAAATGTTTAGTAATTCTAAAATTTTTATCATGGTATTTTAGAGCAGAGTTAAAGATATAAAGATGTTGTTAAATGGATACATTTGGTTGTGTATTATTTCCATAGAATAATTGCAGAGCTAATATTATATTAATAATAAGTTAAGAAATTATGTAAACCGCAACATTTACTGCATTTTGTTTGCATGCTGTCTTCTGCATCTGTGTTGGGTCAGAGTTTGTTTTGTTATTCATCCTGTATCAAGATCATATCGAAGATGTTTTGAAAACAAGCACATACACATTAAGAAATAAATACATCCATGTTGTGCATTTAAAGTGCACTTTGCAGAAATATATACACAGAATCTGATGTTGTCATTTTACTGTGGTCCTTGTTATTCAAACTAATCAGAACCTTAGATGACAAAACTTTTTCACTTGGTGTTGATTTGGATTTAGAATTTTTTTCGATATGCCGAATTCTGGTTGGTTTACAGAACAAATCATTTTAAAGCATCCAATGTTTCATTTAATTTTCACTCAGTTTGATTCATCATCTCCATCAAATTGAATTCTTTGTGATGATTTCTTGTTTATCTCTCTCTGAAAGTTGGCAGATCTCTTTTTCTTTCCTTAAGACTCATTTACATAATTTTGAATGAAATTGTGAGCTTGTGAGGCTGTCCAATCAATTTCTTTTTCCATGCATTTCTTGCTTCATGCATCATAAATATTTTGGAAAAAAGTCTCTATGATAAGCATCAAAACACCACTAAACAAAATGAGTAGTATTAAAAGTGCAGGAATAAAAACTAGGCATATTCTTTGGGTGCCTTCATAATGGTGCCGCATTTTTATGCGAAGTGAATGTTCAAAAAGGCAGAAACCTCTATAGTGATGCGAGAGCGTAAGGGAGAGTGTAGACTGAAGATCAGTATCTCATGTGAAACAGATCATTGAGACCCTTATGCCAATCTTGCATTTTTCATAAACATGCATGCATACTTATACAAGTTCGATTTTTATTTTAATTACTGATTAATTAAGAGATGAAATATTTGATACCTTTATGAAAAACACGGAGTTGTTATAGAGCTGCCCGCAATTTTATGAAGAATGTCACATTGACATAAGGCTGCTGAAGTTTTCATCAATCAGAATAATTTTTCAGGTTGCATTTCTTGAAAAAAGACTTGATTATTTCTATAAATTAAACTGTATTTTCCCAGAAATAACAAATGGCTGTACACATAAATGATAAAAAAAAATGTGTGTGTGCATATATATATATATATATAACCTTTTCTTTCTCTCTTTTTTTCTTGGATTTGCAGTGTAGACCATAAATTTGATAAAGTTGTCTCTACTAAATCTTCAATATTCTATCGTGTGTGTATTCAATTTTTCATATGTTTTATCTAGTAGTTTCAATATCCTGATTTTCTTTCAGCTATCAATGTAAATGTCAATTTCAAATATTAAAAGCCATTTTTGCTGTTAATGGAATGTTCCTGATCTTTCCCGACTCCATTTTTCTTTTTACTAGTGTTTTCCAAATATTGTAGTATTACAAACTCTCTCGAAAAAATCTGCTTTCAAGAAATTCCCTAGAGAAAATCTAGGAAAGTTTAAAAAAGAAAAAAGGAATTCAGAAGAAAATAATAAATTAATATGAGTAGTTATCAATTGACATTTTAAATTAATTCTTGATTTAAATAAATATACAAAGTTATAATACAAAACAAAAATTATTCAAATAGCTTTTCATGACACCGTCCATGCTTTGAGAACCATTGTTCCAATTCTGTTCAGTGTTTGAATACATAGCTGTCTTATGAAAGCGAGAAACTAGTCTACAGTTTTTCACTTCTGTCTTTTTGAACAATGGATAACCTGCCTAAGGGTATAGCATTTTTATGAAGTTCTTCCATATTCTTCTAATATTATCTGAAATGTAGTTTTTTTCTGTAAAATCTAGTCTTTGGATACCAAATAAATTTTTAAATGTAACTTTTGGGAGATGTTAAATCATTTAAATTTGGATTAATTAAAAAAGTCAGCATGCTAAAAGCCTTAAACTGCCATAATTTTTTTTGTAAATCATGTTAAAAAAGATAGCTTGAAATGTTCATCTTAGATGTCTACTTCCTGTTGCAATAATCTAGGTAGTTTTAAAAGAAAATAATTTCAAGACTGAAATTTAACTTTTTATATCTTTCTGTAATGTTTCTAATGATAGAATATAATTTATATTTAAACACATATTTCAGATTCAGATTTTGCATATATATGTACATATGTGTATGTACTTTGTAATTATATATGCATTACATGCTTGGTAATTATTTTCCAAGATATTCCAGATACAAATTTAATATTAAATGTTGTTAAACTAAAGAGAGAATTATTAGTTGAAAGGAGGAAAATTTTCACCTGTACCCTAAATTTATATTAGGTGCTTTGTAAGGTAACTAAAAAGAACTTAAGTGTGTAAATTTATTTTGAAATATCTCTATGAATTTTGGTCACAAAGATTATGGAGCATTGTAAAACATAGTGAATAGTATTACTGATGGAATTTTCATTCTGTGATAACTTCATAGAAATTTATATTTTATCCTTTCAGAGCCCTTCATTTTTGAAGTTATTTTCATAAAATTCTGTCTCTCAATTTTAGGGAGTTTTATGATTGGAAGTTTATGTATAAGATCATTGTTTAATGAAATAAAGCCATGCATGTAGCCTCACTTTTTGAGGAGCCAGTGTATGTTAAATAGCACAAGAGATATATCTTCTGATGTTGCTTATTTTTTTTTTTTTTTAGTATTTTTATAAATTATGCAGCATAATATAAAAATACAGATATCGTTGCCTCTGTTTTGTAGATGCAAATTTTGATAGCAGCAGTTTGAATGGCAAATGTAATGAAAGTAAAAGCGATACAGGTAAGAATAATGTTATATTTTTTTAAACAATTGTTGACATTCTCAAAACAGTTATTTAAATGTTATATCTCTTTTGATAGATATTTTAAGTCAGCCTGTGCCAAGTTGTGTTCCATCACCGTATCTTGAACCTGTTATCAAAGAGAACTTAGAAGATTTGATGGGATTTGAAACTCCTCCTTCTAATGGTGCTATTATTTTTGTTTCCTGATTTGTGTGTTCTGATGAAAATTTAATTATTTTTTTGAAGTGCAAAGACTTGCTTTAAAATTTACTTTACTAAGCTCATTTTGAATGGGTTTTCCTCCCCTCTGGTGTGTGTGAGTGAATGAGAAAAACTTAAAATAAAATATTTTATCCTTTGTATATCCTTTTATCTAAAAAACATTTGTCTTCTGTGTGTGCAAGTTCTTGCTATAAAATAGTTAGATGCAATTTCCATGTGTAATTAAATCAGTAATGTATTTAGAGTCAATATTTGAAAATATGTATTTTTTGTTTCTGCAATTGTTTACATTATTGAATTGTCGGGCAACATTTTGATTTTTGTTTGAAAGGAGTCCCCCCCCAATATGTGTATCTGTTGTATTCGTCCAGTTTTCAATTCTGTAGTAATTCCTCATCTGCGTAATTTTCATAGTTTTGTAAAAACAGAAGTCTCTATAATAAGGTGATTCTGTGAAAAAAGTATGCAGATGTTCAAATTTCCACCTGTACTTAGTTTCAGCCTCTGTTTTTCATGCACCATCTGCATTATTTTATTAAAATTCCATTAAGTACATGATTTCATTCATAATAAGGTTCATAAGGTAGTGTAGTTATAGCAAATAGTGTAGTTTCGATTTTTTAATGCTTTTAAGACTAGATAACATCTTTCCTGTTGTTTGTCTTCCCAGATAGCTAGTTCTATCTTCTGTTAAATGCAAGTCATATTTTGTTTGGGAATATTGGTAGCATTCCTTTTAGTTCCTATACTCTTTTGTGTTTAAATATTCAGAAATTTGGTTGTTTTGTTTTCAATGATAAGATGCAGAAATCCTCTTAATAAGGAAAGAAATTATTCCTGTACTTAACACTTTAAACAAAGAGCTATAATGTTTCCCATAATTCAAACAATTAAGAGGAAAGCTGGGAAACTTGAAAGCAAGTGAAATGGATAATAGATTTCTGCTTGGTGTCTAACTCATTTTACAGTTTGAAAATAGTAGCTTTTTATGTAATGTTGTGAAAATTTTAATATTTTTACGCCTATGCATTTCAGTTATTCACCTTAGTAAAATTTTCGTTGTATGCAAACTCTAAATTATTAATTTAAAAATCATCTTGAAGGCAGGACACTTGGTTGAAAGATTGATACCATAGCTATTATGTAAGAGTAAGTTTTCATCAATCTTTTTGCCTGATAGGTCAGTTTATATAAAAGTTGCATTTATTTATGGAACAGTAAATTCGAATCAACCAAGACATTTTGATTTTAATGCATACATATGTATTTTCTGTAGTATACTAAAAAAAAAATTCATTTTCTAGGTGCAGATTTTGATATATCATCATCATGTAATATCAGTGATTTTAAAAATTCTTACCACAAGCAATATGCAATGAAGGCTGCCTCAGAAATTCCTCCTATCTCTGCAGGAAACCAAATGCAAGCGGAAGCATCATCTGCTATTTCTCACACCGGCAGTTTCTTAAATATGCACACAGCTCAAGCAAAGTATTTTAATCCTCAATCTCGCTTGTCTCTGAATGCTCAGTTATCTTCATGTGCATTTAAGCAGCCAAGTACAGTAGTTCACGAAGCAACAGTAGCACATATTCAATCTGTGATAGAACATTCAGATGCTTCTGTTTCGAAGACTGTTTTACATTATAATTCTGGTCTGGAATCTGAAATTGCATCTACTGCTAGTACGTGCAAATTATCAAATTTACGCTCAGAAAAAAGATCTGAAAGTCGGAATTTGATATGCCAGAAGGTTTTTTCTGATCAAAGTATTAATAAATCAAAATTAGACTCACATTCATTTGAAGATCTGACTAAATGTAGTCAGCAACTTCAGGAAACAATTAATAATGATCTTCCAAGTTCTAAAAGCACACCAACAAGATCTAGCAGACAACTGAATCGTCGAAACAGAATTGCTGCTCTGTTTTCTTTGCCTATCATTGATTAACTTTTATTGACTTTTGCACATTTTCAGTGTACAAAATCATGAAAGTTCTCCATTTAGGGCTATTTTATTCTGCATTTTTGTGGTTTTTATTGTTGATGTATTTAATTTATTAAACCAAAGTTTAAATTTACATTGGCTTACAGGATAGTAATTGAAGTTCATTTGAAGGAAGTTAAGTTTTGTAGTTTCTGTACAAGTCATTTCATCATTTTGTTTTTAAACTATGGATTCTGAATGTTTTTAATCTTAAATATGAATAACATTTCATGCTTAAGCACTTAAGATTATATTATTTTCACATTACTTTCCCACAAAAAAGAAACAATATTGTTTATTTTTCATCTAAAAATCGGTTTATCTCTATGGTTTTAAAGTGGTGATTGGGGTATTATTAGCAATTGTATATTAAAGCATTTTAACTGTTTTATAAATATGTAAGCTAAGTAAGCCTAGCATTATAGGTTTATGTGAATATTCAAAAAGTTTTTTTTTGCCAGCATGTCTTTTTTTTTTTTTTTTTTTTTTTTTTTTGGCATTTTGTTTTTTTTTTTTTTTTTGTTTTGTTTGACATGTATGGATATGAAATGCATGTGGAAGTGATTTTCAGTCAGCTGTGTGCATTAATATTAATTTCTGCACAGCAGTTTTGCATGCCTTTAGTTGTTTAATATTTCATTGAGTTTTCCTGTGTGGATTACCCATGTCCAAACCTAGTAAAATTTACACAGTTTGGTGTAAAAGTATTAGCTAAACATATATGTATACTTGCTTGACAAGTAGGGCATTTTTTATAAAAATATATTTGTTTGCTTGTCAGATAAGGTATAAATCTTGTATTGACTATCCTGTAATAAATTATTGATTAAGAATTGGTTTTCTTTAGGGCACTGAAGTTTAGTATGTTAAATATAGTACATAATGTTTTGAACACATGTATTTTTATTTTCTGTAAAAATTTGTCTTTGCATCTAAATTTGATTTTCAAGTGTTTATGGTTTATTTTGTAATTTGAATTTTTAAGTTTGTTCCTAATTCAGTGTTTGTAAATTTTTATCCCAAGAAATAAAACTTTGCAGCTGATGATATCTATTAATTTTCTAATATCATAAAGATCAAATAATGCTTTTAACAATCTTAAGTTGTGCATTAGCTAATAAAGAATCAAGATCAGCCATACAAGAAACAATCTGTTTTCATACATAATTATAAAAAAGAAGTCTGATTTATTGCATTTTTTTACGTACAAAAATGTTATATTCAAAAATTTAAAAAAAAATCAAAATGAAAATATTTTAACAGATTTTATAATATAAATAAATAATATTTCTGCTTAAGTTATTTCTATATATCAGCATATTATTGGTTGCAAAAATCAACTGATAGTCTAATTTTAGTAAACAAAATCTATAGGGCATAATATTTCCCAGGTTTATATTTGGACCAAAAGGATTAACAAATGCAACACTTGTTTAGTGAACTTCAAAATCAAGAGTATGGATTTAAAAAAAAACCCTTTAAAAATTAAGCTAATGGTTTATTTTTCATCTAAACTAAATACACTGTGAAAATTATATACATAATGAAATACATTAAGTACAAATAGCTAAATATATTAAAATTACTAGACATTGAAGAAGTTAGAAAATTCATATTGTGTTGCATGCGTACGGGTTTATAATAGATTGAAAAAAGTTAATAAAATTTATTTTCACAAGAAATAAAAATATTTCCCAAGAGATATTCATACAGTACCACAATGTCTCGCAACAGTTATATTTTGAACTACTGAAATGTGGAATACAACTCAATTCAAAATACAGAGAAAGTTAATTTGATCTCACAGCGAATTCACTAGATAACAGCACTAAGTAAACAACAGTTCACTTAAAACAACTCCAACTGAGCTAAGATGTTTTAATTCAGCTTTTATAAGCTTTTTAATTAAGCATGAGAATATTCTCAGAAAATCTTTTTTCTCAAAAGAAAACAGTACAATTACGAGATATCTATTTATTAAATATTAAATGCATGCGCTCTTGTATTTTTACTTTTCCAACGTAGTTTCTCTTAAATTTTGTCTCGCACTGTACTGCACGGGAAAATAAAACAATTTTAATAACAATTCTAAATAAATACAAAATCCATAACAATATTTATTTTAAAAATGCATTAAAATAGAAGCATGAAATTATTAAAATTAAGTAATTTTGGGAATTGGTATTCTGTAGACCTGTTTGTAGCAACAATATCAGCAGTTAGAAGGCATGGAGTTTAGATTTCGTATAGCAGTTGTGGGTATTCCAATCCATGTAGTTTCAATTCTGAGTTCATCCATTGTGCTAGCTGATGGATGATGATGTTATCTGCAACTATATTAACTATATATTTTCAAATAATGAAAGAAACCTGGAGAATGTCCCATCTAAGGAAGTGTTCAACATCCTGTGTCATGAGACTGTGTGTTCTTGCAGTGGGGTGTTCAAAGGCGAAGTGACAGAGGCCCCCAAACGTATGGCACAACTACAGACGTTAAAATTTCAGTAATGTAATTTTGGCTGGTCAGAGTACCATATACATGAATAGAGGTGAACAGGATATATATACCCAATGACATCCCATTCTTTCAGTTCAAGTTCTGAGCCAATGTAATGATGAATATGCAAGTTTCCCATAATTTTCCCTTCTGTGCCAGCACATACTGATATAACCATCATGATGGCATAAGTAAAAGTGAGATTTACCAGAAAAAGCTGCTGGCTGACCACTGATATGTCAAACACATTGTTGAAAGCATCATTGTAAACACTAATTCCTGTGTTGTAGCATCAAGGGAAGGTAAAGCAGTGGTTTCCTTGCTAATATCCATGATGCTGTAGGTGTTTTTGTGAAGTAAATGCAGTTTCTTAATGCAAGATATGCAATACGACTGCATAATCCTTACAGCGTTGAGAATGATATGGCTGTTGTATTATGCATTGATGGAAAGGAGGATTAAGATCCTGCATGTCATCTGTTGCACTCGTGGATGCATCAACTGCAAATTTTTGTAGCAAGTATTGGATTTCTACCAATACTAGGAGCAGTTACGTGCTTTAATTATCCACAGTCCCAATAAATTCTAATTGTTCTGCAGTTGAATTCTGAGACATGCTGATATGAATTCCTTTTCAAATTACTTATACATTTCTCCGTACATCTGCCCCTCCAACATACACAAAACTGAATAAAGATTACTTTTTAATGAAAAATCAGCTTTTTAATCTGTCTTTTCATACTGAATTATTCCTACCTGTAAAATGCTGTGTAAAATGCTAATCATTTGCATACCCCAACATGCTCTTTAGGCAAATTTTGCAACTTTATGCAAATTTTTAAGTTTTTTTTATGCTTCCTTTGTGATGTATCAATTTAAGTAACCAATATTCTCTTTCACTATAAACAATATTTTTGTGAATATGTTCAATATCATAAAAGTTTTCAAATTTTGAGCTTAGTTATGTTACCAATAGTATACAGTAAGATAACTAAGTTACCCGCATTAATGAAAGATTGGTATATGGACTTATTTAACAAATATTAGGGTAATGGAAAACTGTCTAATTTTTAGAATGGAGCTGAAGTGTACTGGGATTTCAGACAAAAATGTCATTTTTATGACTACTAGAAAGAATTTTTGCTATAATAAAATTTTCAAAAGATTCATTCATTAGACCTGTGATATACCTTATAGGATAAAATGCATGAATCCTTTGCAGAAAACTTTTAAGAAAAGTAAAAGGACTGATGACAATTTGAATAATGAGCATCTTGTCTTTTCATCCTGAGAATGACAGTTGTTTCTTTCTTGAATTAAGTTAATATATCTTTTTTGATGATTATTTTTTAAAAAAACCCTATTAAATAATGTTCATTTATAGAAATATTCTGATATTTTGTTTGTCAGTTTTAGGCGAAAATATACTTTAAAATTCTGTTTGTTTTGAAAATCAAGGAGGGGGAAGGGCATAAAAGAAGTTAATCCAAAATTGATAGAAATGATTGTTTTATGTCAAAGCACACAATATCCAAGTCAATATTAAGTCACGTGGAAAATTTCAAATTATTATCTATTAGATATTCTGTAATTAAATTTTTTCAAAACTAGTCCCGCTAATTCTATTGATGCCTACCAGCAGCTGAGTGGTAAAATGGCTGAACACTGATTGTTCAGTCTGAGATTCAAACTTGCAAAAGGACTGGCTGCATGGTCGTTTTCGTGGTTTTCCCCATGTGTAACGTGTATGGGAGCCAGTTACCCTTAGAAAGTCTTCCATGAAGGCAGATAGCCCTCAAGTGCTTTGCCATGTTCAAATAAACCATGCCAAACCGAACCTACTCTAATGTAGGAATATTGGTAGAATTTTTTCACTACTTTTTCTTGCAACCTTGTAAATGATGTCACATTTATCTACAAAATTTCAAGTTCCAGACTTATTTTGAGCTCAGGATACTTGAAAAATATTCATCATTGCACATATGTATAATAAATCGAATAGTACATTACAGTGGGATACACACTGACTTCCAAAAGTTCAGGAATAGGAATTTTTCCAAAATTTATAGGAGTGTTTGGTTTATAGCAGAGGTAAGTAAATGATAAAAGGTATTTATGTGATACAAATGCAAAATTCTTAGTTTAGGACATCTTGGTGTTTAGATGTAAATGCAGGAATGTATGATTATACTTCATGTAAGCACACCGATTTCCGGAAAGTATTTGTGAAATACTGTAAACCCAGCGATCTATTTATTCCCAGAGAAAATATTTTCTGTATTCCTTAGAATGATGAGTTGTTAACTGGATGGTAATGGACTTGTATAGGCTTAAGTGGTTAAATATCAGTCGAAGTATCATCTGCAGAGTATGAATTCAATTTCTTAGTTGATGATCAACATTAAAATGACCAAATTATTAACCATTTGCAACTTCTTCAAAGGACAACTTCCTAGTTCTTTTGGCCAGAAGCTATCAAAACATGATGGTCCTTTAACTTGTCACAAATTACACTCTCAAGAACAAAAACTGGCACAGAAGAAGGATTTATCCAACTGAGACTAAATTGGATAACTATTATTCCCATACACAGGAAAAGAAATGTTTAGAATTTCATAAAAAAAAAAGATGATTCATTCAAAAGAAAGTGCTATGCAAAGTTAGCACAAGCATGATTAGTAAAAATAATGCAGCCAGGCGTTAACTCATCAGAAGTAAGCCTGGGGTGGTCAATATACCGGTTTATAGAATTTTATCCACAGACCTATACACCAAAAACGGATCCACATGACCATTAACAAAAAGGCACCTTTGTTCATAATTACCTATTTTCAGCTTGTGAGGGATGCAACAGTACAAGTAAAACTATGGGTGGGTAATTGTTTTGGCTTGGAGGCCACTTTGTGGAAGTGGAGTATTGCATCATTTAAAATAGTTGCATTCATTAGTTAACTTTGCATTTTAGAAAAAGTATTGATTTTATCATAAAAATGAATAAACATAAATTTACTAAAATAGTGTCATTTTTATTCAATTTATTTATTGTGCTAATTTCATATTATCTATTGCTGCAAGCAAATTTAATTTTAGCATCAGTTAAATAAAACAAATCACAGACTTCTTCAATTTAAATCAGGAATGAGATTGCTTGTTGAGATTCTCATCATAGCCTGCAAGTTAATTTCTGTCAAAGAGCATCTATATTTACTATTGTTGATCTTCAAGCAAGAAAAACTTTGATTGCAAATACAGGGTATCTCAAAAATGTGGCGACAAATTTTTATGAGAGGTAGGATACATCATTAAGGATTGAGAACTATGAAGCAACCCATGACTGGAAACATCAGAGGAAGAAGATCAGAAAGGACACAAGAGAGTGATTAATTTGACACATTTATTTAACATAAATACAAATGCTGTACAACATGAATAGAGTTCTAATATTACAAGAGATGCTCGAAGTTTGCACCATCAGATGCAAAGATTGACTTACACCAAAAGACTATTGATTGCTAGACACGGTAGAACACACCGAGTTTTTTATTATTATTATTATTATTATTATTATTATTATTGTAGCAGCAACGAAGACGACTCTCACCAAAAGATCCATTCTAGACTCCACAGGATTGTGATATATTATAGCTTTGAGGGCTCCTCACTGAAAGAAATCAAGGCTGGATAAATAAGCTGAGGGCGGGGGCCAGTCAGTCCACAGATGGCAGAATGACTTGTTTAAATGCCTACGAACAGCCAGTCCAAAATTAAAAGGCGTTCCAACTGTGTTGGGACCACATGTTGCGTCTCACATTTCCTGAAATTTCCATTGTCAAGTAAGCTGGGAAGAATCTGATCCAGAATCGCAGCGGTCATGTGGGATGGTAAAAGGTATGCTCCAACTAAACAACCGCCGACAGAACCTGTCCACATATTTACTGCACACAGATGTGGTTTCGCACAGCGCACATTGTGAAGGTTCTCTTGATCCCACAAGTGCGCATTGTGCTGATTGAATGCGCCATCCCTAATGATTATGGCCTCATCAATAAAAACCGCTTAAGCTGGTAAATTCGTATCTCGGACACTTTGTTGTAGATATCATTGTGAGAAATGCACACGCGCAAGATAATCATCAGGGTGCACCAACTGAACGCTTTGGAGAGGAAATGCGTTTAAGGACTTAACATTTAAAACGCGCTATACCCTGTAGCGAGACTCTTTTAACCCTTTCTAAAAATTTCCTTTTATATGCACAGAAAAATTGAATGAAAAAAGATTTACAGGTTAATCTGAACCTTCTTTATTTATACTAAATGGCAGCACAACACATACCAGGCCATATATTTTAGACATGTTTAGTTTTTAAAGACCCTCATTTATCAAAGAAATCTTCCAGAATTTTTTTAGGATATAAAAGCAATTGTTTGAAAAGAAATTTCTTTGTTATTTTCTTGGCTGTATGCTAATCTTATTCTATATTAATTTTAAATTTTTACCTTGAAATCTTGCCTAAAATCGAACAGCGAACATCAGGTGTGCCCAGAGTGGGATTACTGAGAGACTAAGACAAGAGCAGCAATTGTATATTTTTTTCTCTGCAGCTCACCGGTCATCTGATTGATAATGCAAAGGTGGGTCAACATCTGTGTTTCACTTTCTTCTCCTTTTTTGGGAGGGGGAGGGGAGGTTTAGTTATTAACAAAGAAATTGTTGGGATGACGTTCTGAAGGTCAGGGGTAATTTTATCAGTTAGCTGTTTGGTTTTTCACTAGTGCAATTCTCTATTTCTCTTTCGCTCAAAGAAGTTTTCTTAGCGTTATGTTTTAACAGTTTAAGTTGTTTTAGACGTTTATTTAATTTTATTTTATAGTTTATATTTTCTAATTGTAGATATAATATTATTTTTTTTAATTATTTTTCAAATGGATCAGAGAGGGCTGACCATTTCTGAGTTACTGAAAATGCTACACGAATTGCCTTCAAATGATGAATCTGCTGCAGATCCCGGTACGTGTGCAAAACATGCAATGTTGGGTTGTGCTTTTTCAAAAGTGTCACTTTCTTCGAAAAGTACTACTATGAAAAAAAAATTGATGAAATTATAAATATGAAATGTAAATATCATATTACCTAAGTTACTTTTTTTTCGTTCATACGTATTTAATGATAATATAACTAAGAAGACCTTTTTTAGGGAGGTTTAGAGTAGCAGGCCTTCCCGTGGCATACACTGAGTAATGCTAAATCTCCTACGGTATTCAGAATCTAGTATTTTTTAATTATAGGCAAAATCTCTTACTCTTTTACGTGCTTCCCAGCAATGCTCATGTCAGCCCTCTTTTCGAAACTCTGTTCATTGTGTGCCCACTTCGGGCAGACCCACAGAATTAAAACGGTAAGTGCTATCATCACAATATTTTACCTGTGTGCTCCTCTAGGACTGATTAGACTGCCTCTCTCTTTTTTTTTTGGTCGAAATTCCAACTTTAAAAGGTACAATGCCGGAAAGGGTTAAGGCATATGTATGCATGTACTGGGATTACTTTCCAAGGGATCCAAAACACACTTTCTTCCATAACTATCGAACGCATCGATGATGTTCTGCCTTCACTAGTCCTGCTACTTCTTAATGAGCCGTACTTGCACAAATTTCGACGGGTAGACAAAGCAGACAGATGTCTTGTTTTGCACCCGATAAATCTTTCTGCACCGATTGGAGAAAAATCAAGCTTACGTGCAAACGAAAGGTATATAGCAGACATGGCAAACTGCGGCTCGAGAGCTACTTGGGATCCTTTGTCATCTGAAATGCGACTGGTTTGAATAAATATAGTTTAATTTTTGAATACAAATGTAATGGGAAGTAGAAATCATGTAGTATCGCGTTTCTTTATTAATCGCCAATTTAATTTCTGATGTTACATATGTCAAATTTTGATATATTTCAAACTTTCCACTGCTGGTTTATCGTTAGAACAACAAATACGTAAAATTACCAGTAATTCCATTTCTGGCAATTACTATTCCGATTATGTTACTTTTTGAACAGGTAATGGTCATCAGAATACACTAATATGAATTAATCTAAAACTCAATGCTAATATTTTTATTTAAATACTATGCCTAGTATTTTTTCCTCGAGTTAATTTTACTTCAGAAAGTATCTTCTTACGTTCCTCCGTGATCCCATTGTTCACAACAATTGTGATCCACATGAAAGATTTGCTATTCATTGTAGGGTATTACTTTTATTCAGTCCTTTAATGGTGTGAATAACTGCTGAAGAAATTTCTTTCTCCTTGCAATCCATATAGAGCTCTTTTAATCTGTGCAGGGTTGCCACTCAAACAGGGGAATGAAATTCCCTGACTTTTCCAGGTGTGTTATAAGAAAATTCCAGTCTATTCGCGTAATGCACTTTGGCTGTGCTAAGAGGTAAATTAATTATGGTACGAAAACACAAAAATTTGCCAATTAGATATCACTTATATATTATCCTCAAAGATTACTATTATAACTATAATAGGAGTTGTTTTCTCCACTGAAGAATAGAGTTTATAATCTGCTCAATGTGGATAAAAAATGTCTTTTTTTTTTTTTTATGGCTGACATTTTGCAGCTAAACGAAAGAAAGAAATCTATTTAATGATATTTTTAAATAAATTTAGGTATTTTATATTTATTTAGCTGAATGCATAAGCAAAAAATATGTGCATTGCATTTCGTGATGTTATGTCATTATACTGTTACAATTAGTTTCAGGATTATGCCAGAGAAAATTTCCTGAAATTTGAAAGTATTATTTACTAATAATAAATAAATTTAAGGGGAAGAAGCAGCATTGAATGATATGAATAACACTAAAATAATTAAAAAACTGAATTACAATAATCAACGATATTTTGGTGAGTATAGTTATATTAAATGGTTAGCCTAGACTGATTACTATTTTTTTATTTTACTGTAAAATGACAAATAAGGCATTTCTTAAAAAGAAAAAAAAAGTATTTAAAAGATTTTGCAATAAAATCCTACTATACGCTACGGTCTTGGCACGATTTTGAAAATTGCCGCCAACATCAAAATGGTCTGTTTGCTGCTCATCATAATGTCGCCAAATCCCGTGTGTACCGTACGCGTATTTCCAAACCCTACCCCACTGTTCGAAATTTTGACGTCACGGAAATATCGACTAGTTTCACCTGGCAAATAAAATCGCCATACCCCACTTACGAGTAGCACGGCGTGCTTTTCGCGGAGTAACTTGTGAGAGTATTGTAATATAAATAATTATGAGTGGAAATTTAAAGGAAATCTTTAATGATTGGTTATTGTTTATCGACGTACCGTATTCCATTTCTGTGTTTGAAGAACAGTTCACTGCTGAAGTGAATGTAAAGTGTATGAAAAATCTTAAAGGTGATACAAAATTCAGAGATGCGAGTAGAACAAACTGGATTGTTCGGAAGCCTTATCCAGATATGAAGTCAATACACAAAAAATTGTACAAGTGCCAACACAGCAGTTTTAATAAAAAAAAACACTTCAGATCAAGGAACGATAATTGCAGTGCATCAGTGTGTATAAAAATTTGAAAAAAGGCTATCTGTGAAATCTTCCAGTGGTATTTCGACTCTCATAGAACTCTGGAAAAGCATACAAATATAACGTTCAGGAAACCGACAATTTATTAATCTTTTCTCATTGAAGATTGAATTCTAATATACACGGGATTTGCCGACGTTAGGATGATTTCGTATTGGCAACACAGTGACAATCGCTTCGAGGCCATACCATGTACTAGGATTTAACATTTATGTGTTATATCAGCATTGAAATTAGGTTTCTCACTGTAATAGAAATAATTTAGCTATTGAATTAATATGGAGAAGTTTTTATTGAAATATTTTTTTTTGTGTTATTGAGTTTCATCTATTACAAACTAAAGTTTAATGGTCTGTTTATGTAACATTTTGAATTCGTTGTCATATTGATCTATGAAGCACAAAATTAGTAAATTTTTATTGCGTTATTGACAAATAATAGTTTTTAAACAAGCAAGAAATTTTCAGCGGAGATAAATTTTTGTCCAATATCTTTCTAAACGGAAATAAATAATAATAAAAAGGAAATCCAATTAGAACATTCACATCTCAATTATTCTAACAAAGTAATTTGCTTTGATTTAATTTTTATAATACAATATATTTTACAATGATAAGGAAAAATTAAATGTGGGAGGAATGTGAAGATTAAAACACGTCCAACTATGCAAATACATAAAAGAATACACTTTCAGATTTTAATACTCAAGACTGTTTACTAGTGCACAGACGAAGTTCTGTTTACGTTACTCCTCGGCTTTCAGCTAGTTCCCGCATGCGCAGGAATTATCCATCCAGGCGAAACTAGTCGATTTCTCTGTGACGTCAAAAATTCGAAAAGTGGGGTAGGGTAGAGCTACTAGAGATATATAGTAGCCTTAGAGTAGGGTTTGGAAATACGCGTACCGTACATGGAAGCTACTCTAACCTCCATGGTACCCCTATACTAGGATTAAACCGATTTTGTTTGATACAAGAATACGTATTTTGTTTAGTTCAACATGCACTGCACATGCGCATGCGCGTATTTCGATTCTCGAGGTTACTGGAAACTTGCTTTGCCTTTTTAAAAGACAATCTGTTTGGAGCTGCAAGAATTGGCTCTATGCCAGCTGCCCGAGTGACGCTAACGTGCACCAAGAAAGTGATCGGCTTCCAACGTTGGAGCGAAACTCGCTTTTTGGGGGGATCGCTGTATGAAATTCCTTAACTTTTCCAGATTTAGACTAAAATATTCTAATTCCCTGACTTTTTTGGTCAATTTTCGAATTCCCGGTTTTTCAGGTAGCGTGGCAACCCTGTCTGTGGAAGGATTTTATTTTTGGTGGAGTGAATCTTCAGCCTCTTACTTGGTTACATTTCTGTAGAACTCCTTCAAAATTAACTTCCTATCCCTAAGAAAGTCAGCCATTTTTATGCAACTGCTTCACAGATTTCGCAGTCATTCACAATAATATGCTTAATGTATGCATTTCCCACATCAAACTGTATATTTCGTAAAAATTTTCTGGTAATCTTAGGCAGAGTTCATACTTCATTTCACCTTTAGTTGTGAATGCTGAAATATTTGCAGTCGTCGGAAAAATCATTGGTTGACAACGGTTTAAATTTTAGTCAAATTGTTTAATTCCTGATTTATCAAATATTGTTATTCAAGATATAGATCTTTAACATTGCATCAAGCAATGAGGGATCAACAGAACACAAAAGTCTCTTTTCTCCAAAGTTTCTGTCAAAACCGGCATATTGATATTGGTGAAAATCTTTTTAGCTTGTGATATTTTCTCGTATTTTTCGATTTTTTGTTTTTCTGATGATCTTCTTTCTTTCCAACTTACACTAGGTTAGAGGCATTTTGCTGCCCAGCACATCTAAAAATTTTCACCCCTTAGTACTGCCATTCTGCAGCTGCTCCGACTTTAATGTTGGTATTACACTTCTTTTAATCTGTTGACATTTTTGGTCTTCTTAATTTTCGATGATCAGGGACGTCTGACACGTCCTTCATGAAAGTTTAGCACCCAAACGAAAATTTGTACAATGATCCACTGCTTGATCACTACAAATTTCATGGAATAATGTGAAATTTTTCTCCCGTAAACGTTTATTTTTGAAGTCTGATCTTTTATTTTCTAAAATATCCTCTACTTACAGACTACATTTCAAACTCAATTTGAGATTCACTTTCTGTACACAGATTAGATAACCCAATGGAAAGTTGTACTACGTAACTGTTAGGCTGACAGTACTCTATTTTAAACTTTCTTCTGAGTTGTTTTACTTAAACTTAAGGCGAGATTGTAAGTCATTTGACTGCCTTTATGGGTCTAACATTTAGATTATGATGGATCCGTACACCTATTTGGCAGGAGCTTAACTAAACTAAAAGACTAAAAACTTCATTATAGTAGTGACAGGTATGTTCTATTTCTGCAACATTATTTTTGATTTGCCATGTATTTGAAAAACAGCTCAAAATTAAACAGCTCGGTTTCAGACTTCAGTTGGTAGACAGATGGAATATGTGCTCGACTAGCGTTTGTATAGTCCAGCATGAACTACTAGATTTATTAGCAATTGATTGTGTATGTCTAAAATTATCATAACTATTCAAGAGGTGGTTTCGAGAATTTTCAGTGATGAGCATTAACTTTGTCATGTATGTCCAAAATTATCGGGATGATTCGAGAGACAGTTTCGGTAATTTTCAATGATGCGCATGAACTTTCTTATCTATGTCCAAAATTATTGGAACAATTCGGGAGATAGTTTCGAGAATTTTTAATGATGCGCAATGTGCTTATTTCTAAAAAAGTCTGACAGATTCCGTTGGATGCCACGCTGAATTATTGTATCAGTCACTGCGGTCATGAGATATACTAGTGATTGTTCAAATACCACTGAAATTGCAATCTTTTTTTTTTTTTTTTTTTTTTTTGTGAATTCTTCTATACTGGACATCAGTAAAAGTAGTTTATTATAAAGTTTTGCGAAAAGGCGATTAACGATTTCTTAGGTTAGGATCCAAAGATTCGAATGATCTCAGTATGTTGGTCCTTATGTTAATTTGTGTGGAAAAACAAAATTACTTTTTTAAGAAAAGGCCTAAACAAGTTAAAAGCTTATTTTTTAACCCGACGGAAGGCGCATCAAGAAAAGTTACTAGAGTGGGCGCATGGGGTATCACGTACTCCAGTATTTAAAATACACTAAAAACAGTTTTATTTAGTTTAAAAACTGTTTTCTTTTATAATACGTGAATAATGCTTGGGTTAAAAAATTTAATTTCGAAAGTAAGCTTATAGCGAGTTAAAATTAAGATAAATGAAAATAATAACAAAATAAACATAATACCTCTAAGTTTAATTGCATCTCTAATACACAATGATAATTTTATTTGTTTACACTTTGAACAAAATACATTCATGTCTTATATCACATTTGCGTTCTTCTGTTCTGGGCTCGAGGGCATTTATCACATCTTTAATACCTAATTGCTTCAAACTTCATATATTCGTTTGAATTATTCCTCAAAGCTTCCGCTCTTCTTTTGCATGCAATGCGTAAGTTTCTCAGTAAAGTATTAAGTCTCTGATTTATTGTTCAATACATTTTTTTTATTAATGGTATTGCTAAGTCCCTCAAAAACAGACATCTGCTTCTGTATGTTGTTGGTGGATTAGCAGTTGAAATAATTCGAGCATTTATTGCAGCAACATTCAGTGCAGAAAGCAAAATTACCATTGGCCACCTCCTTGTTATTCTGGCAATTGAATAACTTGCTTCCATTTCATCCAGAGTATCCATATTATAAAAACAAATAATTTCTGCATGCGTGTTGTACCCCAGTTGCAATAAATACCGATGAATCTTTTTCTGAAACACACAGGAAATCGAAAAGCAGTTCTGAAAGTCAGCCACTACTACAAACTCAGCTACTGAATGCAGTACAGAATTTCATTTTCGCAAGTCATGAATATTCCACTTTTTTGTAGAGTATGATACACCCCACGCGCTTTCCCGCGGGTTAATAAATATATTTTCTCGAATAACAGTTTCTCGGCCGTGCATGGTGACACGTTATCATTCAGTTTACCCTTTCTAAAAGACTGCTCATGAGTTAAAAAAAACACTCAGTTTTCTTTTAAATAATTTGTAAATTACTCAAATAAAATTGTTTATGTAACTGTAGACCAATGAATATGCATCTGATTCAATTAACTTCTGCTAAAATAAAACAACAATAATTATAAACGAAGAGGTATAAAGGAAATCAGAAGAAAATATTTGGCTTCTCTATCTAAAGAAAAAAGGCTTAGTTACTCAGTAGAAGCGTTACAATTTTATTTTCTTCGCGCTTTTCTAATTTCTTTTATGAATACAAAACAGTAGATATAAAATGTATTTATTCATGCTTATATGGAATCTTCTTAATCACATGTTCATTAATTTACCTCACAAGTTTCTTTATATTCATAACATGTCTTATTTTTGAAACGATAAAAATTTGAACTTGCGGCTCTCATCAATTGCTGTTAAAAATATTTAAAACCTGTGATTTTTGTATTTAACTCGCATCGTAAATCACTAGTGATTTAGTTAATACGTTCGTTATTGTGTTGGTTGACAAACTAATATTTTTGAATAATTGTTGATTATTTAATAGGCCAAAGGAGTTCAGCAAATTTAATAACACAATCTTTAGCAAATTCACCATCACTAAATGATTTAGATATTGTTTGCCGTGTGGTGAGAGGTAGCAAAACTTACATGAATTGCTACTTAACTGGATTTACCTTTGTAAAAACATTTTGTTGTTGTACACCAGATTATAGCTATTCTTACCTCAGCGTACCTTCCCACATTTCTTTATTTTTCTTTTAATGATTCGCTTAGAAATGGCAACTAAGTTATTCTTTTGGAAGAACTGATATGGCCGATGCTATTCGCACCACCGGTGCGAATAATAACTTTGATTTTGAAATATGATATTTGAACATCATAAATAACTTTGATTTTGAAATATGATATTTGAACCTATAAACATGTGTGGACACTGAAAAATTGATGGATATGTAACAACATTATAATTTTCAATAAGTTTTCCTATTGGATAATAAATTTTCACAGTTCTATGCTATAAGACTAGGGTCTAAGTTTTTTTTTTGGCAATACATTACAGATTTTTTAACTAATTACACGTTCTCACTTGCTATTAGAACAGTTATTAAATCCATATTTGATCTTATCTTTTTCTGAACGTAGATTGACCTCGTCTTTGTAACTGATAATTACTACTTCCAAATTATTCTCTTACATATTCACTATACATATTTTGGTGAATATTTATAATGACACCATGCGTGTTGTACTTCATTAGCGAATTATTTTATTTTTATAGATTATACTACTTCATTTTAAGGTGTAATGCTACCTATTTGATTGCATTTCATTATATTTTCGAATTTAGGAGCACTATCTACGTGTTATTGCATCGTGTTATAATATATTGTGATCTAGCATATTTATTGTCACATATTTCTTTATTGCTACATTGTATATATTATTACTACACTGTATTTATATAATTGTTGTATCATAATTATATTATTGACTAGCTGACCTGTGCGATTGATATAAATAATGTGTAATCATTATGATTTAAATTAGTTAATGCATGGTTAAAACAATATGTAATAATTAAATGTCATATATTTGTAAAATCATTCTATGTAGCACATTTGTTGAACATAATCAGTTAATCAGTTTTATGTCAATAGTTTGCGCTATAAATTAGTGCTTAGAAAATTTGACTGTTATTTATTGCTCTAAAAGAAATTTGGATTTTCTTTGAATGTCAACGTTCCCATTAACACGCATTATTTTTAAATAATTAAATTAAAAACTATGAAATAGAACTCAGATAATACATTCTACAAATTAAATCATTTTTAATTAAGTAATAAAAAGATTTCAAATAAATATAATTTGTAACAAATGATAGGTATCTACAGTTTGGACAAAACCAATATTTGACTGGTGGATAAATTACAATATTTTTACAGTCTAGTTATAACAATTAAGACACAAATCAGACTGAATACAATTATATTCTAAATCTTCTAAACAGTCACAGCATTTCCACCCCATGCAAACGATTACATTTTTTAATTGCTCAATTATCAGGAAAGCATCTTGTTGAAAACACTTTCGAATAGATTCAATGTTTACTATTTTATCTCTCATACTTTGCATAGGTAAAATTTGTGGAGTTATAGATACTTCACCCTCTTCGATTAATTTGTCAGGAGCTGTTCGTTTGGCAACCTTTGAATCCACAAAATTTAGTTCAATCTCATTTAATAATAAAAAAAATAAAAATAAATAAAAATCTGAAAGATTTCAGATTTTAAATTACGTCCAAAGGCGCGTTTTTTTAACGTTTCGTGTGCTAACTTTTTTTTATTAAATATCATGTACTACGTACTCAAACCATAAAATTCAGTTCAAAATCAATATCGCAAAATCATTTTAAAATGAACATATCTTTAGAATTTCCGTAAGTCTCGTGCGCTGGAGATAAAAATGTTTTTTTTTCCATAGAGTGTTGCCATTGTTCGCTTTGAAATCATTTAGTTTGTTAATCAGAAATTCGTTGAAATGTTACAAAACATAAAATCGACAATAAAGCAAATTTCAAATTCAAAATTAGGGCTTCCAGATGCCCATATTCGCAGTAGGATTACGTCATTCAAAATTCGATGGCTCTAGGTTTTATCACAATGGGAGAAACATGCATACATTTACGCAGATTTTTCATTTTTTAAAATTTAATGCAGAGCGATAACATTTAGTGGCAACAATTTGAAAAGTGAAACGGGCATTCAGAGTGAATCGACGCAAAATCGCAAAACGAAAGTAATAGTCCTTCGGGACTAAATCCCTGTGGACTAATTAGAATAATTTAAATCAATCTCAAGTTTTTACTTATCCGTTTTGTTTTTAAATGTATTATCTCGCACATGCGCAATTTAAGGTTTCTTTTTTATCAGTAACAATAACTTAAATTTAATTAACAAAGAAATGGCATATAAGGAAGATAAGCAGAAACTTGTAAGATCATTGAAGCAAAACATCTGTGCGCATGCACCTGCCTTGGCTATTCGCACCGTCGGTGCGATTAGCCACTGCGAACTGATATTCCCTTATTACAAATAAAAGATAAAATTTTATTGCGCACACCAACACAAAAGTACATCATTTGACATTTATCTTGAAAAAACACGTCCTTCTTCAGTCAGATTTCTTTTACCCTTTGTTTGAAATATAACTTTCGGTTTAATCTTTTAATTAAAATCACAATTATAATTTTATTCACAACAAGATGAATTTCCATAAAAGCAACATTCAAAAGTTTTACACAGTTTCAAATGACTGGTATTGATGAAGTGTAATTCCAACGACAAGCACAAATAGCAGGTTTTACGAGCCATATGTGTTACCTCCTTTAGCATTATGAATTACATAGCTGTATATCCAGCTCACCAACTAGTGACTGACTCAGGGAAAGTATTTCTTGCGACGCATTAATTAATGCCTCCCCTTTTTTTACTTAGCTTTTTTTTATATGTTACAGATGTACTATCGGCTCAGGCAATGCCATCTAATTACAAATTCACAAGCATCATCACCTTCCAGTTATGAGACATATGACCAAAAAAAAGCAAAATCGAAAAAAAGCAAGACAAAAAAAAGCAAGAATGAAAAGATACACAGGAAACATCATCATAAAACTGAACATTCTCCTAAACAGAGTGCTTCAAAAAAGTTACACATGAAATCTAGATCAAGATCGCCATTAGATGTATCACTTAATAAACATCACCATCGAAAATCAAGATCGTCTAATCATGGTTCTGACAATCATTGCAATAGATCTAGATCTATATCACCTCATCAGAATTTCAGCCATTCTACGTCACCATCTCCAATTGAGCATTCAAGAAAATATCAAAGACTTTCCAAATCTCCATCACCTCACCCGAAAAAACCTAAAAAACGAAATTCGGATTCGCCATCAATGCAAACCAAGCATCGCAGGAAGCACAGTAAAGGCCGACATCATTCTTATAGCTCCTCTGATATTGATCGTGAGGAACAAACTAAAGAAATATTTCCTCGAGATCATGAGTCAGATAGAGTTATTAATAAAAAAAGCAGGTTCACCGAGGAGAAATATCGTAAACATGTTGAAAATTATGATGCTAATGGATTAGATGACAAACATGAAGTGAGACATCAAAGAAACCGGACGATGCAGGATGATTTCATTGACAGGTAATGACACTTTTTTCACTGCCTTTTTAACGTTTTGTATCTAGATTTGTAATAATATTATTTTTAGACTTAATGATGAAAGCATGATAAATGGCAGAATGGTATATATGTGCGTATTGACAGTAAAACGAAATCGAAACTAAACAACAAGAGCATTTCATAATTTAAATAAATGCTTATTTTGGTTCTAAAGAAACAGCATATTTTTTTTTCTAACTTCCATACTTGTTTGCAACGTAGTACTTATTCTTTGTCATAAAAATAATATAACAACCTTTTAAGAAATAATACCTACGCAACCGTTAACATAGCACACTCGAAGTAACAACCGTTTTTTAACTCAACTCCTTCTTCTTCTTGAAGCTTGGTTTCCCTTTGGCACCTTACGCTTCAACTCAAATGCGAAATTATTTACGTATTCATCCGTGAGAACACATTCCCTCCGTTTCGGGGGGGGACGTCGGCCCAATAAGTCCTTACACTAAAAAAACTTAAGAATCCTTTAGGATATATTTAATAACAAAGTTACCCAGAAAATTGTATCTCCAAGGTTTTTTATTACAGTAGTTTAAAAGATCGGCTAAGAGGTCAATATTGCCAAGTTTCATCTTTTGTTTCTAGAGCTATCGCAGTTTCTGCAGTGAATGGTTGCATGCTCTGTACTTTCAATCACGTAACATAAGTCACAGAATGGCGAATTCGCTCTACAATACCTGTACAATAGTTGGTTTGTATCCAACAGTTGCAATCTTATTCTACTAATTACTACATCCATTTTTCTATCAAAGCTTAAACCTTTACTCCACTCGTTGTGAACATTACAATAACTGAATCTGCGGCCGGTATAGGAAGCCCGCCAGCAGTCGTTCTGCTCATCCTTAATAGCTTTATCGATGAAACAGCACACATCTTCTGCTGAAAATTCCCCCGAGTTATTCATGTTTCTCCCTCTCGCAACTCTATCCGTGTTTTAATTGAACCATATACCATTATGGCCAGGGACCCAGATGATAGTAAGGTCATGGAAGGCCTTAATCCGCTCGGGGAGCTTGAGAATGAGGGAGTTGGATCTCCTATGAACGCTGCTCATGGTGCTGACTACTGACTCACTGTCCGTAAGAATTGCAACCTTTTCTTCAGGATTCAGTTTTTCGAGAAGCTTACAGAGGGTCCAAGCCTCAGCAGAGAAGATTGAGCTTCTGCTATCCATGCACTGGCTAACTATCACCGCCGTACAATCTACTGCCGCAATACCAACTCCTGTATGAGACTTGGAAGCGTCTGTAGCGTAAATCTTAAATCCTTGATTCACATAATCGTTAATAATGATACAGGAATATTGCTGTATCTCCCCTTCTGAGAGATTTTTGTTTTGGAACTCGTACTCATTCATTTTGAAACAGCACTTTACGCCTTTAGAGAAATCTTACTGATTATTAAAAGTAATACACTTGCTAAAATCTAGATAAAAATTACTAAGCTTGTCTTTAACGCACTGGCTGATAGGCTTACGTATCTTGCTCCACCTATACTTGCAGCTTTGCAAGCAATTTTTCAAGCTATCTGCAATAGGAGAGACTTCTGATAGAGCAATATTCTTTATTAAGAATTTAATAGCAGCGATACATCTTCTCGTGTCCAAGGAGAAAACCTCTACTTCGACATACAACAGCGAAAGTGGGGTGCTGATAGGCGCCCCGATGGCCAGTCTCAAGGCATGGTTATATACAATTTCAAGTTTTTTCTTATTACATTGAGAAGTAGACATGAGGAGAGCACTACCATATTCAGTTCCTCCTCTTATTGTCGCATTTGCTATGTTAACAAGATCCACTCTTCTAGCACCCCACCTAGGGATCGCGATGAATTTAAATGCACTATCCAATTTCAGAACAGTTTTATTTATATGGAAGTTCCAGCTCATTTTAACATGATCTTCCATAGAAATGGCAATATCGTTAAGCTTCAGGAGATTCTCTTCACTATTCTTTTTCCCACCAAATGGTCGATTTGCTTTTCTCTGGAGAGATGCATAAGTTCCACTCCTTAGCCCATTTGTGCTCTTTAAACAACGCTTGCTGCAAATTGCTGACTACCTTGGAGTGCGAGACATCTGCACTGTAGAGGAAGATGTCGTCCGCATACACGTAGCAATCGACTTCAGTTGGTATAATCTCATAGATGTCATGTATGAAAATGGTGAAGAGAATTGGAGACAAAATGCAGTTTGGGGGACACCGCTGGTCAGCTCGTAGCTTCTTGAAAGTATCTTTCTTCGCTTCAGGCTGATTGTTCTCTGGTTTAAGAAGTTAGCAATCCATAGGATACTATTTCCTCTGATACCGTGTCAGGACTGAGTGTTCGGTGCATATTCTTGGCAAACACTTGAATTGAAAACTTGGATTTTCCTCGAAATAAAATTTGACAAATCTTCTATCTTTTCCTGATAACGATTAAAACGTTCCGCCTCCAGTCTGGAGATCTCGTACTATAGGAAATGCTTTCACCAAGGAATTTTTAAAATTTTCGCAAGTGTATGTCGGGCTTCCCGGTTCCCCCAAGAGATTCTTTCCAATACACTTGAACCAGTTTAGCGCTTGGCCCTTCAAAGCGCTGGTGGCAAGAGTGACTTTCTGAAATTCATGAACTGGATATAACATGAAGTGGGCGTCTAGCTTTTCCAGGAAATTAATTACGGCTGACTTGCCGTCAAAACTTGCCGCTGGCTTCATAGCTGCCCGCATGGTTTGTACAATGTAGCCAAATCCTTCTAGGGCAGGAGGTGGTATCTAAGGCTTCTGCACAGGTACTGCAGGTATCTCAGGTTCATCTTCTTGTCTTTCAGGCCATCCTCTCATTTTTCTTCGGGCGCCAGTGTCAGGACTGAGTGTTTGGTGCATATTCTTGACAAACATCTTCGTGAAACGTGAAGTCCTGATCTTGAACAGGGAGCTGAATGCAGCTATGTTCTGTGGTAGAATACTGTGAATAAGTGGTAGAAGAACTGCACTTCAGAGGGATTTAAAATCCTCTTTTATTAAACCACAATTATGTACAGCCACTTCCCAACTCGGGAGGGATACAGAAACTAATGACCTCCACTTGGGTCTGACAATCAAATTAATTTAAACTAAAGCTAATTAGAAATTAAATTGTCGTTGCTCACAGAGCTATGAAAGCGAGGTTGGCCTCTAAACTAAATGGTGCGTAGCAAGATTTAACTAATACTGACGCACTTAGAATTACTTCAACAAGTAATGACGTAACAACGCTACGGCTGTTTAAATAGAATTTGGCTCCACTTCAAATTAGCATAAAGCTGAAACGCGCGCTTATTCTAACGGGAAGTTGAAATGAGAACAGATAGAAAAGGGAAAATTAAAATAAAACTTTGTTAGTTTAACTAAAACCTTACATACTTCCCGCCAGAATTGGCAAAAGTTGAACTACTGTGGTCCAAACGGACCATGTTGAAATTTGCAGTTCTAGAAATACTCAAAATTTAACTCTTCTAAACTTAAGCTAACCTTTACAGAAAAATAGAATTTCTAGGCCAACTTACAGACGAAAACTTGATTTTTTTACATAACTCTTCATCTGTTTTCAGCATTATCTTATTTTCGTCCCCATCTTACTCCTTCCAGCAAAATCTGGAAGGAAAGAAATTTTATTATAACATAATAACAGTAAGTTCTAGGTAACAGACTTCTTTTTTCTTACCCGTGTAAATTTGCACACACACATTATCATTCAAGCAAAATAAAATTCTTCCCTCCAATGCTCTCCACCGGTGTTGGATGAAAAGCAAACCGCCATTGCGGGTTTTTCTTGTTCGGGGTGTTCAACTCTCCCACCTACGATCGACTAACATTAGTTAGAACTTGACATAACGAAACCTCAAAAGACGCCCTATAACCAGCTAAACCTGAGGTTCTAACTAACTTCATGTCTATCACTTTAAGTGTATTTCGTGGAGAGCCTACTACATTTGCATTCGTTTAATTCTATCTCGTCTTTTCATGCATACAATTTGTAGTTTGCACAAAGAATGCTTCATTTCAAATTGACTTTACACCTAACGTGCGTTGATGGCATAATACCATTTGTTGCATTTTATGAAACTTAACAATTGTATACCAGTCACAAGATACAATATGTACGTTAAATTTCTAAGTTTACAGCAAGTGCTTCATATTCTTTTTTTTTTTTCTTCTTTTCTGAAACATCGCATTTCACTGAAATAATAGTCTATAGACAAAATCGTGTTTTTCCTTTTACCGACTTTTCATTCTAGGATTTTACAGGTCTCTCGACAAAGCATAATACAAAATCATTTAGTTAACATTCTCGCAGCAATTCATTGCTTTTACAAAACTAATATACACTGGTGTGCAAAAATTAAGGAGGAGACTGTTTTTTCAATATAACTTTGTGCAAAAGCTTTCTAAATCAACACATTTAACCCTTTAACGGCTTAAGACGTCTTTAAACGTTTTCAGAGATTGCTCTAAAAATGCTTAAGACGCGTATACACGGAACTGAAATTTCTCGAGAAATGATTAAGACGTGTATACACGGAGGCAAGGTTTCCGATAAATGCTTAAGACGTGTTGAGACGCTACGCGAGGTCTTCTTTCCCCCTGCGTTTCCGCAGGCGGCTGTCATTTACACAATGCTCTTAATAGGGTGTGAACTTTGTTTGAATAGCGCACTTTACGGAAGAGTCCTCTGAGTGAAGACTTATTGTCGGACAGCAAGTGTATATTATTCTGCAAACTTTTTGAATGATGACAAATCGTTTTACAACCGTGTGCCTTGTGGTACATTGTAGTAATGAAAGTCCAATCCTCAGTCGCTGATTACATCCCCAAATCTTTAGTAAAAGTGGGAAAAGTTCAGAAATGTAAGAAAATGCTTTATTAATAAATCATATAATATATAATTGACTATTTGATCTTCTTATTAAAAGTTGGTTACAATTTCTGATTCCTCAACAACAAGAAAAAGATATATAGTGTCAAAATTAACTTTTTGTTTGCCTTCGTATTTCAAGTGCAGTATTTAATGGTATTTTCTTTCTACTTTACGAAATGACAAAGCTGTTTTTAGCATGCCTGAGTTTTGGAATTTGTAATTGTGACTGACTATTTACTATAAACGCGAACTTACATGTAAAAAATTCTTCGAGGTAGAAATTGAAATATTAAACTCAAGAAATTATATTAAATAGAGTAAATTAATATGCGGAAAAAATTTATGGAGATCAATAGCTTTGTTTAGGTAATTTATTAAAATTTAGAATGGAACCGAAATTTTAAAATATGCATGGTGGGAAATTCTCCGCCGTGTCTTGGAACTCTTTTAGAAAGAAATCTGTAAGTCTTTTATTCTTGTATTTAATGGAATATAAGAGAATTGAAAAAATAAGTGCTGGGAAGTGTTAGACATTTTGCGCACAAAATATTACGGTTGAAAAGTTGTTTTATTATCAGAAAACAAATTATTTTCTCTCCAAATGTCAGTGCTGATAGCGATAAATTGAATGAAATTTTTTCTTTATATTGAGAACTTAATTAATACATTAATTCGTTATTACCTAATAAGTGTATCTACGCAATTATTTTGCGTAGATACAAGTCTTTTGATACAAATGCTAATAAACGCCACCAGCGGTTGACTGGCTAAGTCGTTGGACAGTGGTAGTTTGAGCTGGATTCTAATTCCAGAGGAGGGGACGGATGATAACTCAAGTGTAACGTGAATAAGAGTCAGTTTCCTTTACGAAATCCTTCGCGAAGGCATGCTTATAAGGTATTTTCTTCCTCCTTTCTGCATGCCTTTGTGGTGCAACTGTAACACATTCGGCGCGTTTTCGAGAGGTCCAGGTTTCAGAACCGGTGAGGGCATTGCTCACTTTTCACGTCTCTTGTCTCAAAAATCCTAATGACTCTACAGTGGCGCCCGAACTAAAAGGTTGTGGATGATGATTCTTTACCACCAGGATTTGGCGACTGGGTCTCCTAATCCCTAGCGGCCCTTTGAAAGGGGGAGTATATAAAGTATTTTCTTGCTCTTTTCTGCATTCCTTCGTGGTTTCAAGATAGCACACTCTGCGCGTATTTGAGAGGTTCAGTTTTGAGTCTCAGCTAGGGTATTGTTCCTTTTTCACGTCTCCTGTCTCAAAAATCCTAATAACTCTACGTACTTACTCTTGGATAGTATGCATCGAAATAATTAAAGCGGAGCTATGAGAAGGATTTTAGTTAATGTATGTATTCAACTGCTTTCATTAAGAGGAAAATCAATCCCAAACCATCCGAGTAATCTTCCATATTTATGCACAATTTGCTTTTTTTTTATATATTTTAGTAACATAGAAATTTCTTAACGGGATAAAAAGACATTGAATACTGTATAAAGTAATCCCTGTTTTCACAGTTATTTGGGAAAGATGGATAATTTTTCAATGGATGAAGAATTAATTAATTTATAGTCATCATATAGATGAATGTTGAATGACGCCCGAAAATTTTCACAGTGAGCTAAACATAACTGAATTAATAATGAAAAACTTTACCTAACAGCAAAGACATATAAGCAAGTATTTACGCAAAATGAACGATTAAGAATAAAAAATGCAAGTAAAGTGACGATTCTAAATTTAATTTTCTAGAAATAAAGGAAAGTGGTACAACCACTGGGCACTAGTAATTTAGTCCGGATCGGATTTCGAGACTGACTGCATGGCATTTTCATTGTTTTTTCTCGCGTACAGATTGAACCAGTTTAAATCCTTGAAATCCTTCATAAAATCATCTCTTTCTTCAGGCAAATATCTCACACCTTCTTTGCCTCAATCAGTTAAAACTAAGAATTTAGCTAGCATATATTTTGCTTCCAAATTATTTGTTCACGTTTGTTATTATTATTGTACTTCAAAGAAGATGCATTTTTTTAACTTAACGATTAAAATCCTATGTTAGAAAAACAGAATTTGTAGACATTAATGTGCTTCAAAATAGTGATGAAAGAGCAAAGAATTTAAAAGCTGATGAGAGTTGCCACTCCGTGAAATGTAAGATCTTTCATTTATCTTCCATGCACACGCAGGAAGAGCAGCTTCTTAGAGCGTTGTCATTGAGTAAAAGCATCAGCTCTCTAACTAATTTTTTACATTTAATCAATTTACTACTGATTAACCAATGGAGCGATTTAAAGTTAATAAAAGCACTTCTTATAATATAAATCTTCATTTAAATAATGGAGCGATTTAAAGTTAATAAAAGCACTTCTTATAATATAAATCTTCATTTAACTTTTCCGACAACGTCGGTATAAATTAAAATTATATATTGCTCATAACTTTTACAGTTTTATTGTAATTTATAAAAGATAGGTGTTGTCATTGCATGAAGTAATAGATATTTAATTGGTACTCGGTGCGAGGAAAAAAAAGTCAGGACCGGATTCAGAAATATTAGTATGTATGCATGCATGTATCGATATGTTCGTGTATGTACGCATACATGTACGTACGAATGTATGTATGTGTATACATGTGTACAGATACTCAAATACGTACATTTCTGAATCCGATCCCGATAACAGAACAGTAGCATTTAATTTACCATTGCATGTCTTGTGTTCATAGTACTCTTTCATCAAATTCTTATTTTTTATACTTTAAATTTGCGAGATAGTATTTTAAAGTAAAAATGAAGCTTATTGTGAGAAAAATATGTCAGATTATAGAATAAATTTATTGACATGTTCATTTTTTATATCTATTATCATACAAATGTACGTTTAAATATCGGAAAATAGTTATTGAAATGAAAAACTTATTGCACTTATTATGCGGTTATTATTATTACTACCAGAGAATAAAATTTTCTCTTGCTTTATTGATAATCACGACTAAATTTATAAGCAGTCCTAAGCTATACCAGAATTTCCCGCTTTCCTTTTACTTGGAATAGATTGGCATCGTAAGTGCTTCAAGAAGCGGCTTTATAGTATACATTTCACGTATTTCCACCCCGTTTTGGACGACTCTACTCGTTCTAAATCATTAAAATGGCTTCTGGGGTGTCTTACCTTTTGTTAACATCACGGATTCGTTTCCAGGAAGCATATAACAAAATGTACACTGCTAGGACAACGGCTTGAGTTTGGCCAATGACAGTTTAGATGAGCGTCACCATTAACTCCGCCCACATGAGTGATGTAATATTTCTGACGTTTGTTTACATTCTGTTGGGCGTTACGAAATACGTTCATTGAATGAACAACATTTTTACTCTGCAATCTAAATTTGCTCTAGTAATGCTGTTTTTCAAATTTTATTTAAAGTATTATTTCCTTACTGTTCGAGAGAGAATACAAATTTATGCCTCGAACTTTATAAAATTTCTCTCTATATGCATATATATATATATATATATATGCATGATGAGTATGTGCACACATACATATATTTTCTATATATAATTATATGTGAATTATATGTATCTATATATATATATGTGTATGAGTGTGTATGTATGCGTATATATATATATATGTATATCCTTTTGGTCATTTTTCTCCATTGGCCATTTTTCAGGATGTCAGATTTCCAACGAATAATCTATAAAGCTTTTTTCTCTTAATTTTACGACACAAATTAGCATTTTTAACCAAGAAAAGATAATTTTACTCGGTTAATTCCCGCAGGTACATTTGATGTATTAGATGATTTAACTCTTCATTACTTAAAAGTTTCTGATTATCAGTAATGCAGAGTAATTTGTAAACCACACTTCACATGCATATTCCAGCCACGAGTACCTTCCATCTGACTATATCTAATTTTGTATTGGAACAGTAGAGTAATCCCGGAGCTAAATTTCTAAAAGTAGAAGCGCCAGAGCCCTATGGAAGACCGTTAGGAAACAGGAAGAAGTGTAAATAAACGAACAAAATGACTAATAAAATTATTAGTAATTAAAAAATTAAACAGTTAATGATTATCAAATTAATTAATAATTATTTAATTGATATTAATATTTATGAATTATTGTTTAATTGATAATTATTATTTAATTAATTCGTAATTAATTTATTATCTATTTAAATAATTAAAGAAATT
>KK121771.1:285464-334154 GCA_000611955.2 Stegodyphus mimosarum
CTATTTCGGGAATTTTGTTTGCAGTGATAACTTTCAACACTGACCCAAGGTGAGCATCATTAATACGGTTTTTAATAGGAGACTTAGACATGACTGAAAATAACTGCTCGCACCGATAATGCTACCAAACATGGAAATAATTTCATATGCGAATTTTCGAGTATTTTCAAACCTGGCTGGTAAATATTTGTAAAATTCAGGCACGCCCACTTCAATGAATTTTGCTTTCAAATTTGAGTTACATTGAATCTCGATCACCTCCATTTGCATATGGCTGGGTACTGAGTCAATACGTATTGAGAAAATCGAAGAAAACAAAAAAAAATTGTCTTCGAGGGAACTAAAATCATTAAACCTCGTTTCAAATTCAGTTGTTAAATTTGCAATTTTTTCTGCGTATTTTTGATACGAACAAGTATCATCTAAACTTGATTTGTTCATGCTGCACGTCGGGAAGTGCGTCAAATCTTCATTTTTAAGTTGTTTTTCCCAAAGAACTAGTTGACATTTGAATGCTTTAATTATGTCAAACATGTTCGTAATGATATGATCTTTTCCTTGTAACGATAAATTTAAATCGGTTAAGTGTTTGGTTATATCAACCAAGAAAGATAAATCTTGTATCCATATTGGATCGTAAAACAAACTTACGTCTTGATTTTTCGTTTTTAAAAACTGACATATTTCTTCTTTCAAATCCCAGAATTGTTTGAGAATCTTGGAGCAAGATAACCAACGTACCTCGGTATAGTAGGACAAACCCGAATATTCACTATCTAACTCACTTAAGAAAGCAGTGAATTGACGCTGATTTAAACCTCGAGATCTTATAAAATTTATAACTTTTTTTATATATGACAAAACATTCTCCATATTTATTACTTTCGTGCATAGAACTTCTTGATGTATAATACAATGCATATGATGAATGTTTGAACCGTGAATTTCACTAAGTTTTTTTCTTAGTAATGCTACGAAGCCCTTGTTTTTCCCGGTCATTGATGGAGCGCCATCTGTAGCTACAGAATTTAATTTTGCCAAAGGTAGATTGTATTTCTGCAGAAGTCCAAAAACACAAGTAAATATATCTTCTCCTGTGGTAGTACCAGGCATCGGTATTAGTTCCAGTAATTCCTCAAAAATGTTAAAATTCTTGTCACAAGAACGAAGAAACACTGCTAATTGAGCTTTGCCACTAATGTCCGTGCTCTCGTCACAGGCAATGGAGAAACTTTCGAAACTAGATGATTTTGCTTTGATCTGATCACTTAAATTCGCGGCTAAATCAGTAACTCTTTCCGCAACTGTATTTCGAGACAATGAAATTGATTGAAAAGCCTTCACATTTCCAGGACAAACAATTTCTCCAGCTTTCATTAGGCATTCCTTGATGAAATCACCGTCAGTAAAAGGCTTCGAATGTTTAGCTATCAACTCGGACAAGACGTAGCTTGCATGTACCGCCGCTTCACTTTCTTGCAATACTTTACTAAACATGGACTGTTGCTTTTTCACTCCTAACTTGAGCTCTTTCAACTTTTCTTCTCTCATTAATCCTTCGTAATTGTTATATTTCGATTTGTGTTGTTCGTAATGACGTTTAATATTATATAACTTTGGTACATTAATAGTATTATTACATATCAAGCAGATTATTTTATCTTTTATTTCACAGCAAAAATATTCTAATTCCCATTTTACTTGGAATATTCTATGTTCGTCAGCGATTTTTCGTTTAATTTTACTACCACTTGGTTTTGATATAGACATACTGAATACAAAGGGCTGGAATAAACACGGTTAACGTTAAAAAGTTAACAAAAATTTATTCTTTCCACAAGAGATAAATCAAAATGCTGAAATATTTCTTCAAAAATATTCTAACAATATCACAAAATGTCAAACGTTTAGCAAAAATCAATTCAAAACAGAGAAACTAATTCTATCTCACAGCGAAATCGCTACAAATCAATCACAGCATTAAGTAAACAAACAGTTCGCTAGAACTACAGCTACTACTGAGATGAGTTGTTTGTTCTCGGCTTTTATAAGCTTTATAATTAATTTCTCTAATATACTGGAAACATCTATAAATATCTGGATTTTTGCGGATGGCAACAGCAATTACGAGATATTTATTTATTAGGTATTAAATGCACGCGCTGTTCTATTTTTAACCTTCCAACGCAGCTGTCTTTTCAAAAATCGTCTGCGTTGCTAAGGCAACATGAAGCAAACCTAATTACAATTCTACATAAAAAAACTAACTAAAAAAAAATCTGAAAGATTTCAGATTTTAAATTACGTCCAAAGGCGCGTTTTTTTAACGTTTCGTATGCTACCTTTTTTTTATTAAATATCATGTACTACGTACTCAAACCATAAAATTCAGTTCAAAATCAATATCGCAAAATCATTTTAAAATGAACATATCTTTAGAATTTCCGTTAAGTCTCGTGCGCTGGAGATAAAAATGTTTTTTTTTCCGTACAGTGTTGCCATTGCTCGCTTTGAAATCATTTAGTTTGTTAATCAGAAATTCGTTGAAATGTTACAAAACATAAAATCGATAATAAAGCAAATTTCAAATTCAAAATTAGGGCTTCCAGATGCCTATATTCGCAGTAGGATTACGTCATTCAAAATTCGATGGCTCTAGGTTTTATCACAATGCGAGAAACATGCATACATTTATGCAGATTTTTAAAACAGAATGCAGAGCGATAACATTTAGTGGCAACAATTTGAAAAGTGAAACGGGCATTCAGAGTGAATCGACGCAAAATCGCAAAACGAAAGTAATAGTCCTTCGGGACTAAATCCCTTTGGACTAATAAATAACTATGAAATACTTAAGAATATGAATTAAGTAATAATTAATAATAAAGCAAAGTGCATGCACCAATATATCGTACAAAACTATGATTGGAAAACTGAGACCATGAGTTCGGCTATCGGGGGATGCGTACAAGTTCTGAGTGCACGTGTCCCCCAAAAGCCGAAGGTAGCTGAACGCAAGCTACTCACACGTATTTGTAATTTAAGTAGTGTGTGTGTGTGTGTCAGCTCGCTGTGAGTAATCTAACAACACTGAATAAATTATCGTTAATTACTTAGCAGTAAACATTTCATTTTTTTCTTCGTCGATATGTTATTTTATTATTATATATTATTATTTGCCGATATATTGGTCGGGCCGCATGCGACCCGCGAGTTTGACATCCTTGCTTTACATCATAAAGGCATGTTTGGGATACTTTTACTTTAAAAAGTAAATAAAAATCAATTATTGTTAGCAATCATGAATTTTTCATTGATCTCCATTGAGGGAAAATGGCAGTTACAAACTAATTTCATGTCATTTTACAAAATATTCTATATGCAGTCCAATACTTCATTTAATGTATTGTTTCGCACACAGCGCATTTACTTTGCTTCCCTTCATGAGACTTAAAAAATCCCAAACATACAAAATGAATTGTCAATAGCACTTATCCAGGAGTATATACCAAGACAAAAAGGTAACATGGCTAAAAGAAAAAAAAAAAAAAAAAAAAAAAAAAAAAAACTGACTGACCAATATGCTGGCTCAAGTAGTACAAGGCATAGAGTGAATCCTTTCTCGCCAATATATAGCTCACAGGGTTTGTACACATTTCTGCACATGGAAATGACATCTATATGTAATCTAGCATTATCCAGTTGGAAAACATCTCCAGGATGGAGTGCCATGAAAAGTATATGGTAGCACAATGTAAATCAGCATATTTTTGAGCTGTTAAATTTGTGTGCAAGATGGACTAGGATCAATCTGTTGCCCAGGGTTTGTGCACACGGAAATTAAATACTTTTAAGGAACACTGATGAAAAAAATTCAGTACCTATCTGCAAATGGGAACTGAATAAATTCCATTAAAGATAAAACCAACTTTATAAAATTTATCAAGCAGCATTAAATATTTTACACTTAGATTAGATTAGCCTAGATAATATAATATTTGAAAGATTAGTCATATTTAATTTTGATTTTTTCCTTTATGTCTTGTGTCACATACTTGCTGTTTAGAGGTTTAGTAAATAGCATAAGTTGAAATGCGAAGTAAAATCACAATCAGAATGATTAACAACAGAAGATTGGCTGCCACTTGCCTATCAGAACAAACCTTAAAGCCTGATGTAGGCACAGTTAGCACGTTTTGAAAGTTAGTGGTATGTCTGAGGCAGTCAGTCAGTGTCATAGCTTCATGTAGAGTTCCCAGGATTGTAACCTAGTTATATACTTTATGGTTCCACTAAGCCATTAAAGCACCAGAAGTGATAAGTTGTTTTGTATTATTTTAAGTCTCACTAATGCAAAGACTAAGTTTTAATCTGTATCTTGTGATCATGCTAAGGATTAATTAAAGGCAATAACTCACTTTAGCATGCAGAAATAATTTAGGGTGAGCAGTTAGTTACAAATAAATTTAGATTTACATGGCCACTATTAAATTTTATTTATTTTAAGAAAATATTTGTTACAGAAAGCACTTAAAATTGTGATCTAATAAGATTTCACATTTTAAAATAAATGTTATTTATGACATTGATTCTTAAATAATGTTAGGATAATTACAGCTACAAAACATTTGTTTTATTGCAACAACACTTAAAAAAATCTACACGTCTTTTAACTTGAAGCCTTCCCAGACATTTTGGCTAATTTATATCAATTTACTTCTTTTTAAGCATCTTTTCTAACAATTAAAAATTTGTTTCAATAAGCAAACTTATGTCTTCACAAGTTTCTGTGTGCTTTATTTCCTAACTTATCAATCTCTTCACAATGTACCGATGAGGTTTTACTTGATCTAGTAAAAGTTAAATAAACCACTTATTTAAAAAGATATTAGAACAGAAAGGCATGTTCTTATGCTAGCAAAATCAACTACAGCTTGTGGTGATGTAATTAAACAGGGAAAATGAAATTCAAACTAAAAATACGGACTAGTAGTCAAAGACTACACAATTTAATCCAAGCTGGCTCAGTAACTATCATCATAACAAATTCAAATGTCGATAGATAATGCAAAGACATTATCAGAGCTAGGAGAAACTAATGTAGTGTACATACTGTGGCCAGAAACACACTGTCTTACAATCCAAAAACCAAGCGATTTGCATTCTTGTTATAACCGGAAAGGAAAGGTTATAGTAAAAGATGAATTTACATTGTAATTGTGCATATCTTTGAAAAATAATTTTCTTTCTCTTTATGTATATTCAGTTTCTTTCTTCAATACATTTCCTCTTAAATCTAAAAATTTTGAAATGAATTAAAGATTTGTATTATTTTAAAATAGCATTTATCTTTTTTTTTTTTTGAGATTCAAAATATTGTATAAGTTGCCAAAATGGAAAGTAATGTCACTTTGAAGCTTTACAACAAAAATAAGAATGTTTAATTTCAACCTTATTTCTTAAATTTCAAAATATTAATGTAATTTATATGAAGTTTTTTAATATTATATTTTTAAAAATTATAGTCGAAAAGTTATCAGATCTCGAATTAAAAATTTTCTACAGAAACTGATTCCAAAATCGCCAAAGACATGAAATTTAAGAATCTGTAATAATAAAAAAATTCACACCTCCCAAAATTTTCCCACAGCTGCAAAAAGTTAACAGCTCTTCATTAGACAAAATAATTTCAGACTACTTGTTTCACTTCTTGGCCAAAAACTTGAGTATGCCACCGCATATTTGGAAAAACAGACAAATTTCATATGAGTAAAATTAAGTCTCTTCTGCTGTTTTGGACCAAAAATTTATTCAAAAAAGTTTAAAGACTTTTAAGGGCCGTATGAACCCTGGCTTAGCACAAGTTTCATTATAAAAAGCTACACTATTCAAGTTTAGTTTTCTAGCAGCCCTAACAAGAATACTTTCATTCTGGTCCAATTTTTCTATAACATCTAGATATAAGAAAGGTAAAATTTGCCATCTTTTTCACACATTCACAATTTTTGGGTAATTTCTCATACTACATATTGTATTGTGTAAATATTGTAATCCTTTGCAGCCATTACAATATACAACAAAACAAATTCCTAGAATAGCCATTTTTATTCCCTTTTGCAATCATTTCCAATTAAATTTTTATTCTGAGATCAACTTGAATAGTGTTATAGAGTGTCAATAAAAATATAGTCACTTAAAATGAAGAATACATAAAATGTTTCACAGTAAATTTATAAAAGATTCATTTTAAAATTAATACTTAACAATTACTTGACTTGCATTTCCTTGGTTACAGAATTCTTTCCAAGGGTGAAAATAAATAAAAAAAAAAAAAGTAGCTCAAAGTAATTTAGTAAGAATTATATTGTACACAAAGAATAAAAAGCCTGCATTTTGAGTGTAGCAGATTGTTGTAGAATGCGGAGAAACTAACGAAAACAATGGATCGTCAGTACCATTTTTTCTAAACCCTCTCAGTGTAAAGGACGTAAAATTTCATATGGAAGGATGGCTTTTGCATTTATTAAAAAACAAAATTTTTGCCAGCTTTTAATGTATTTGATTTTGGGTTACATATATAATGGAAAAAAGGAATCAAGATACACTGCACAACTACAAAAAGTGAGTCAGTTCTATAATCTCCCTTCTACTGCCCAGTATACAAAATTCAAATTGCATTTTTCATGTCTCGAAAGCGCACCCTAGCATATATATTAGATTTAGATATAGCTATGTTCTAACATGGCTATTTTAAAACAAAATCAGGCATTTTTTGAAATGACATGCGAATTTCTTTCCATATTTCAATTCTAGGACTGAAATTGTGACTAAATATTAAATTTTGTAAAATTTGGTGCAAAATTTACGAAGAAATTCAAAAATTTATCTTGCCGTATTTTTTTGTTTGTGCCAAGAATAATTTTTTTATCCTTGTAACATGAGCGGAAAAAAAAAATCATTCATACTTCCAAATAATTTTAACAAAGTGCGTAAACCACATTTGGTGTTATCGCTTATAACGAATATGCCAAATTTCAAAACATGCCAATATGTAAATTCATGTATATATTACAAAATTTTGAATAAAAACTGGTATGCTTAGAAATACACCTACTTTACGATTATAGCAAAAATTTTATAGGTTATAATTCAAAATGTATGCAAAAAATTTATAAATATTACTGAAAAATACAAATTTTAAAAATAAACAAAAAATTGGGTGAATATAATTTGGAATCATCCTAAATTTCAAAATAAGAAAGGAAGGATCAAATAAGTTGATTAAAAAAAGAATTAATAAATATATACCAAATTCAATTAACACCGAGGTTCTAAAATTTTGAGAGCTAAGTTTTTAAAAACTACTTATGTGATTTTTAGAACTTGGCAGTTTGGCATAATTTGAGCCGCAGATTCGAAATATGGGGAAAAAATGGCATGTCATTTCAGAAAAATTCCGATTTTGAGTCAAAATACCTATGTTAGAACAATGCTATATATAAATCTAATACATATCCCAAGTCGTGCATTCGAGACATGAAAAATACAAGTTGAATTTTGTCAGTTGGCCCAGTAGAAAGGGATATAGAACTGCCCCCATTTTTTTGCAGTATACAAACTGAGAGCCACTTTTCAATTATGAAATTTCAGGGCTAAACCCATAATGCTTGGAGGATTAAATAGTTGAAAGCTGAAGTGCAAAAATTTAATAGTGATAACATTAAACAATATGGCTAAGAGCTTGTTAATATTTATGAACTATTAGGAAAAATATTCCACATTATAGTAGATAAGGTTATCAAAATGTCACTACAGATATTTTATAACAAAAAAATGTAAACTAGGAACAAATAAATACCAAATGATTTTCAGAAAATTCAAAAAGCTAATTAGCTGGAACATGTGGTTATATTGTAATGTATTGAATAGAGAAGCAGCCCAAGAAATACACTAATGCTTTTAATTACACAAGAGAAATGCACATTCACTTATTCCTGGTGACAAACCTACATTAAGTACTACTGATCTGATGAGATCTTTGAATAGGCACTATCTCACCTCATCCAGTGGATACTACCAAGTGTGCTTTAGAGTTGAGAAGTGGCATAAGCTAGAGTATTTCAGATTAACCCATGCTGTTCAGATCCCAGCTTTAATCCCCAATCTTTCATCTTCCCAACTCATATTCAAGCAGCAGATTTGCATTTTTAATTGCCTAAAATCAGTAAAATATATTTGGATATAAAAAAGTCGTACATTATCATGCAGGACCAGAGCTAGACTTTTTGCCACTCGATACTAACTCTACGACTCCAAAATTCTGTTGCCCTGTTCCTTCATAAATTTTAAACTTTGCCACCCAGTGTGTCTGTACCGGTCACACATGCTCTGATAGAATGTGAATGCTTCACTAAATCTTCCTTTAAGTCTATTTCATGTGCTCAGATTTACAGTCCCAAAGAGAATGAATAAAGTATACTGGTTGAAAATGTGGGACACAGAGCAGCACCAATACAAAACCACCACATTTTCCCAGTGAAGAAAGTTCCACCTGATGTTTGAATTTTACATAAATTTGAAACAATCTATAAATGGTAAGTAATATATTTGTTCTGAAATAGAATTTGATAATGAGTGTTTAACAAATCCATATTTGAAAAAGTAAATTTAGAATTTCATCTGTATAAGAATCATCCCTGGTCAATACAATAAATTTTTCAAGTGCTAATCTAAAATTACTTTTAAGAAATGGAAAATAAGATTTAAACTCCCAGTAGATTTACATTTCTGACATGTACATTTGTTTCAACTTCTACCTAAACTGCAGTCTAAAAGAGCTTTAAATATTTGAGATTGAAATTATTTTCTAAAAAATGACTTATTAATTTTCTAATTACCAAGCAGCGATACACCTAGTGATAGTACTTAAAAGGAACGTATATAATAGTTATTTTAATAGTTTTATTTTGTATTGCTTAATATCGCAACCTTGTATTGCAATAATGCAGTTTGGCAGCATTAAGTCATTCATCTCACTGCTTCATTGGAGAAAAGGTTAAAAATAAAAATGTTAAATTGTTTTAATAATTTGAATTATGTTACAGTCTACTATGAAACTATGCAAACAACTTGAAGTCATTTTAATTATGCTTAAACTTTTAAATTTTTACTTCTGTGTATTGCAGTTTCTAGTAACAGAGAATAAAGACCAAAACGGTGAAATAATTTATAAAGTAACATAGAAAGCAAACAAAAATAAAGCAATCCCCCACAGATTATATCATAGGTCGGAAAAATAACATCGAAACACTGTAAGAAGAGTTGGGGGGGGCACCACCAATGATAAGGTAAAATCACAGCAATGAACAAAATACACACATTAAAATGTATGTTAAAATTACTGCATATGTATAGCTAACAATTCAGTTTTAGCTATGATAAAATTGAAAAGAATAGATTAAAATTTATTTTAAAAGCTAGTATCAATTAAAAATAAAAAATTTTGTAATGAGGCTGACTTCCTATTAAGATTTCCAAATGCAGATTGAAACAATTAAAATAATTTAAGAGAACAAATTTTAGAGAATGACATTCTAGTAAAATATGGTTCACCTTTGAGAAGGAACTCATGATTTGGTAAACAATGACCAATTCTCAAACGAGTTAAGAGTACTTCTTCCTTTCTATTTAGCACCGACGACCAGCACCCTGCAGTAGGTAAACCCTTCCCAGCTTATTGTTTGCTTTATCATCTCAATGCATTTACCATTTATTGAGAGTTAAGTTTGATCAGCACCTTGATATCAATGAACAAGACCAGAAGAATGGACATTGTAATAGCAGGCTTAAATCTAATATCCACTAGTTCATTCCCTTTTATGTCAGCATGCCCAGGAATTCAGCAATAGAGACACTGAATCAAAATTATAATAATTATGTGTTTGATTTGATTTGATTTATTGTAATTTCTGGCATAAAACGCTTCAAGGTTATCTGCATCAAACACAGGGTAAAAACAATGATCAAGGTCAGTAATTAGGGATTTGGGCAATACGTAGGATATTTCAACTATGTTAAATGCACTCAGAGGATCTGTGTAGATTATGAAATTCCTGCAACATTGATCTAAAAGGTAAATTAAAAACCTGATAGACTACAGTAAATTCAGAAGTAAAAACCGAGCAAGCTGGGTACAATTAAAACACAATTATTTTTCCCACTACAAGAGCTGTACCAACATCATCTCAGAATTTTGACCCACATATAAAGGTATATAATTTTTATATTTATGCATGCACTCCACAAAGATCTGACTGTAAATGATACAACTAGTGTAAGATTTATGCTAATGTTAGAATGTATCAAAAGCTGAGTTCTTCAACCGTTCCAAAGTGGAATTACAAAAGGATCCTTCAGCTGCGTATCAAGATAAGACATCATATAGTACTCTAACAAGGTGCCTACTTTTAGTCCAAATGATGGTATACACAATGGACGTACTCGATATGAACAAGAACATAAATCATTGAGTAGATGTAAACAAACAGAATTCTTGATTTGTGACATTATATTAGAATAATGCTCAAGATATAAATATCCTAAATCCAGGAAAGTCTTACAGCATTCAGCATACCGACTTTTTATCAGAGAAGTTGGTGAAAGCTCTAGTGCTGGAAATCTACAGGATCCAGTTTCGCCAATACAAGGCTGTAGAAATAAGATGCAATGAGCTCTCTAGAAGGTATTTGTCATGACAGAATATTAATAATTGTTAAGCATTTCTTTCTAAAGGTTTGACATGAGAAAGAAAAGTAAGCTTAATGTCTAATAACACCCTTAGGAATACCCCCTTTTCTACAGGAATCTAAAGAATTCTAGAAATAAAGATGAGGGATTTTGAGACAAAAATGCATGAACATGGTCTTTTGAGTAAGAAAACCTGAAACCATTTTCCTGCAATCATTTAATTGTTCTAGTTAGAGGTATCTGCAATTGTCTGTCTATGTACCTTAGGTTTGCCTGACAACTAGCTTGCTAGCCATTAATGTATAACATACCATTGACAGCTGGAAAAAGCTGTTTTAAGATTAATTTTAAATCAAAGAGTATGACTTAGCACACAGCCTTGCAGAACACCCTTTTTTTGACTAAACACAATGGGGAATACAGATTCAACCTTCACTTGAAATTTCAATCCTGTAGGAAAATTGGCAGATGAACCACTATTATAAAGATCACAAAATATGCTATGCATTTGTGTCATATGCTTGCTCTTTACATTTTTACAAAGCTGAAATTCTAACTGCAACTGAGACCAAGTTAGTATGAAGCTATATTAGCATGTATTCACTTTTAAATACAGATATTATCCACTATTAATATAAAAACCATCTTCAAAGAAATTTAGAAAATACATTTATAAATGTTTATAGAAAAGCAAGCTGGAAACTTTTTGTTTAACAAAAACTTAAATTATATTTCATTATTCTTTGTAAAGATGACATTGGTTTTAATTAGACTATTCATGAAAACTGAAAAGTACCTTTTATTTATTTCATAAATACAATTAGAGATCAACTCTAACAAAAATACCTTAAAAATGTTTTAACACAATTTAATGAAAATTACATACTTTTTATTATTATACACAATTTACACACAATAAAATAGCATTTACAAGTCACTAAATTTATAGTAAAATTTGTCAGTTAAAAATTCACACTAAACGAAAAGAAATATGTTCACAGTCCTTTTCATGATCAGTACAAAAATGAATGCAAAGGAATTTAATTAAAAAATGTTACATGATAGAAATGGTTTTATTTTTTTCCAGCTAATTCCTTCACAATAGGTGATTTCAGCTGAGGAATGGTACTGATTTTATGTAACTTGCTGCTTGCATACTTCAAATGGACAGCCTAGAAAAGAATTTTATCAGAAATCTAAATTTTTAGATCAGATACATTTCTAAATTTAAAACATTTCAATGTACAAAGTATTTAATAAATATTAATAATTATGCTTAGCTAATAAAATTTGATCTATTTAATTATGATAACGGCTACTTGTCTAACAGGTTTGCCACTCAAACTGGAGAATGAAATTCCATGACTTTTCCAGGCGCGCTTTAAGAAAATTTCAGTCTATCCATGTAATGCATGTTGACTGTGCTAAGAGAGAAATTAATTATGGTACCACTTGAAAACACAAAAATTTTCCAATTACATATGTCATATATATAATATAATCCCCAAAGCATTACTATTATAACCACAGAGTTGCCAACTCTGCCAATTTAGGCAGGATACTTCCAATTTAGGACTGTCTCTCGCCAACCCGATTTTCAATACATTTCCCCATTTTTCTTCTTAAAATTTCACACAATTTTTATGTAGCTTGGCTTAATAATTCGTTCTTTGCACAAAAAAGTGATTCTGGGCATCATCTGGTTTTTCTCTAGATTACATCTGAAAGAAAACCAAACTCGTTTTGCCAGCGAGAAATTATGCTATGCTCCTGTTTTGCGAGTGATACCAAATGTGTTCGAAAGTGTTGTGCTCTGGTTTTCCAATCAGCATCCAGCGTCAGTGTGTATTATCTGGCATATATTAGCTAATGAGCACAAACCAAGATTAAGGCTGTTATTTCGTTCATCTTGTCGTTGACCCGTGCAAGTGTACATGCTTTCGAAAAATAGTTTAAGAAATTACAATCTTTTGTGTTAGTTATGTCTGCGAAAAAAGTAAAATACTCATGTACTTTTCAAAATCGTACAGAGACGACTTTCCTTCTAATCTCAAGAAAATGGAATACGTTTGTAATGTGCACTGTTTGTCACTGCGATTTTTCGATTTCGCATGGTAGAAGAGCCGATGTTTTCAAACACGCACACACATAAGGGCAACATGAATGCTATTGGGAGGGGAGAGGAAGAGTAATGCGGAATGCCTGTTCTCTGCCTTTTTACTTGAGCGCAACCTGCCACTGAATGCATCAGTTCATGCTACAGCTTTATTTAGAAAAATGTTTCCTGATAGCTAAATTGCTAAGAAATATTCAAGGACCAAAACGGCTGCAATTGTTAAAGAAATGGGTACGAAAAACAAATCTTCAGTTATTGTATTAAAACAGCTCCATTTTGCCTCTCTACGGATAGAAACAATAATACAGATTCAAAACTGTATCCTAGTTGTCTCTTATTTTAATCCAGCGAAAGTAAACTGAGCGCAGTTTACTTTCTGTTCCCACCTTAAAACAAAATATCGCTCCTTTACAACAAAATCATTAAAATTATTACAAAACTAGGTAATTTATGGCCTTTGTGTCAAATATAGAGCAAAATTTATATGTTACAAAATCAGATGAATTGTTCAATATAATCTTTTACAAATAAATAAGTAAAATTCAGTAAAATAATACTGACAAACAGCTTAAGCAGACAGCGTAACACGCAATCAAATCCTTTCGTATTGTAGAGACATTAGGTTATTTCGAAGCAGGAGATGTAAAAAATGAGCAATGCCTTCTCCGGGACTCGAACCAGGGACTTCTTGAATATGTATCGAGCGTGCTGCCCACTATACCACGAAGGCATGCCAAGAAGGCGGAGTATGTTTTCATAACGGAAAATCAAAATGATCCAATCACCAATGAAAACATGCATCTAAAGTTCTAGAAGGCGGGCAAATAAGACAAGAACATTCGATACACTACACAGTGGTTATGTAACCAGTCATGTCCCATATGACGATGCAGTTCTTATGGAAGCATTAGATTCTTATGAACTCGATAATATGTACATATTAAGGCCATTTGAAAGTGCATACTTTTGTTTTCCCATACTCCTATATATACTTATGAATTCACTTTGTTATGATACCATGTCATTTAACAATATATTGGATTGAAACATAAGTATTGGCCGTTTATGTTGTGTTTAGAACTATGTGGTAAAAATAAAAACGTATTGGCATAATGTTTTGAGTTATTCAAAAGAGAATCTTTCCCTCTACAAGATGGCATATTTGTTTTTTTTTTTTTTTTTGTTCAGCTAATTTTTGTTATTTTTCAGATCATTAAAATGGAATGTCAAGTCGACAAAAATTAGCACTTTCGAAACCTTTTTGCGTTTAATCGAGGCACCAGTGTTGCCCGAGAGATTTGTGAAGTGTATGGAGAAAGTATAATGCCTGAATGAACTGCAAGAAATTGGTTTTAATTCAAAAATTGAAATTTCAACCTTGAAGACTCTACTCATTCCGGACGACCAAATGAGTTTGATTAAGAGCATTCGAACTTCTACTACACAAAGACTTGCATCAAACCCCTCGAGAATTAGCCGAACAAATATCTTTTAGTTCAACATCTTGGGTCTATAGGGAAAATTATTGTTTTTGTTAGAAGAAATTTTTTTAATTAAATGGCCATTACTTATGTTTCAAGCCAACATGTGCAATTTATTACAATTAGGTTGCAGTCTAGAATGTTTTTAAAGGTACTTTTGGGATCCTATACCTAGCAATTGAGTATTTATTATTATAAAACATATCCAATACTTTAAAATATCTACTGAAATTTTGTAATTTAATATAACAGGCAATTGTACACATAATTTCTATTTAAGAAAGTACTGGAACAATTATATATATCTTAATCTATAAAACAAACACTACAAAATATTTGTCTCTATAATCCAAAATTTTTCTGAATACTAAGGCTGACTATTTCCTTTTCTTCAACTTATATTAATAACAAATATTTAATATTAACCCATTTTCTTTGTTTTAGAACTATACTGTAAATTTTTTTTGTTAGCTGTCACCAGGATGTAAATACTCAAATGCTTGAAAGATAAGACAGCTTTTGGCAGTTAACGGTGTAAATTTCTTTCGCTTAGCTCTGTAAATGAGTTAGTCAGCATTAGTCATTTTGCTAACCACAATTAAATTGCACCTGTAATAATTTGAGCAAGTCCTTGTTACTTTATAGTCTCTAGCATCAATTTAATTTTAAATGGTAAACGGACCTTTTCTATTACTCCTATCTTGCAAGCAGTTCAGAATTAAATTATTAATAAGTCGTGCATTTTATTTTTTAAAAAGGTTTTTTAAATCTTTAGATGATTAATTTCACAGACAGAACAATTTGCTTGACTATTAGTAGAACAGTCAATTTGCAGAGAGAGGAACACTATAAATTACTAAATGCATTTCAATAAACAAATCAATTTCCCTATATTGTATTATTTTATAATGTATCATCTGATTTACTAGCATTTTCCGCAATATCAGGGTTTGTACACATTTCTGCACACGGAAATAAGGACCAACAGTGAGAAACATTCAGGACCTATCAGCAAATGAGAACTGCATAAATTCAAATATATTATCTATGTATGAACTTAACTTTATAACATCATCCTAAAAATAAACTAGATCCATAAGTAGGGTGCATTATTATTAAATGTAACATAACATAATTAAGTTTGCCATCCAACCGGTATAGTGGTTAGCATCGCTGACTGCTGTGCCGAAGCACCCAGGTTATAATCCCAGAGAAAGCATGGATGTTTGTAAATGTATAGTGTTCATGAGGCATGAGCACACTAAATATACGGCGTTCTTAGCAAAAGCAAAATAGCTGTGTAAAAAATGTCTTCTTTTTGAATTTTCATGGCAAGAATTTTTCCCATATAATTGTCTCAGAATATAAGTCAGCTATAAAATTTAGTTTTCCCTCCGATTTTTTTTTTTCTTTTTAAAATTTTTTATTGAGGGTCTATCACCCTTTTTCCCCTACCACAACCTCTTAAGGAGCCAAAAGTTCTCTAAGAGGTTGTGCTAGGAGAAAAAGGGTGATAGACCCTCAACAAAAAATTTTAAGAAAAAAAATCGGAGGGAAAAGTAAAATTTTATAACTGACGCATATTCTGAGACAATTATATGGGAAAAACTCTTGCCATGAAAAAATCAAAAAGAAGACATTTTTTACGCAGCTATTTGGCTTTTGCTAAGAACTGTTTCGTAAATTGTGCTTTATAGCATTTATTTTTCAGATTCAAAATATTATATAAGTGGCCAAAATGGGACTTTAAAATATGACAGTGAAAAATAAATTTTTTTTTATTTTTGAAATACTTCAATATATTACCATTATTTTAATGTATTTTATCAATGTTTAAAAAAATTGTTGAAAAATTCCCAGATCTCTGAATTAAAATTGTTTATAGAAAATTATCTTAAAATTGCCAAAATGTTGATAAATCACCAAATTTAGAATCGTTTAATAAAAAAATTCACATTCCCAATAGCAAAAAGTTGTTTAGGAGCTCTTCATTAAGAAAAAAAAAATTTTTTTTTTTTCAAAATGCTTATATTTCACTTCTTCCTCAGAAACTCTAGTATCCCACCATTTTTATTAAAAATATAAATAAATTATAACACAACCTATTCAAAAGAGTACCCATATTTGTCAACGAATCATCAAAAATATTCCTCGAAATGCTAATTCACATTCAAAATGGCAGTTGTAAAAACAGAAATTTCAGATGATTAAAATTAAAGACCTTCTGCCGATTTTGGCCAAAATTAAGGACTTTTAAGGTCCAAAAATCGATTCTAAAAAACATGAGGACTTTTAAGGACCGTACGAACCCTGAATATACTTTTGATGAAAAAATTGTTTTGCAACCAGCTTTTTCCCTGCAATTTTTATCATCTTTGAATTTTATGACTTAATTGAACACTGTTCAAAAACTAGAAAAATTGCTAATTATATTTCTTTAATAATTTCAGTACTGAGAATTACTCCAGAAAATTTTACGAAATGAACATAATATGCATCAACATGTACAATATTAATTTTTTGTATAATCAGTTTCTTATCTTTATCAAGAAAGAAAATTTTTGTAGATAAATGTGCATATGAGAATAAATACATTTTAGCAATTACATGTGTTTTGAAATAGTGAAAAATCACAAAAATAAAGGAAATAGAATTACACTAAGACATTTCAGATCAAAACATCAGAAAATGTATTTCCTGATTATTACATCCTGCATGATTTATTAAATGGTACTAAAAGCCCTTCAGTAAACTACAGCAAAGTGGCAATTCTATCAAGTTTTTCATAAACTCTTGCCAAATGGCTGGCAGTCCTTTACCATAGCCACATACAGTCTGCCAGACACAAGAACAGAACTGAACTGAATATGGTTGCAACTCTGTTATAGGCCGTTAATATAACAGCTCGTCACTAAATAATGGAGGTTAACAGAGGTGTAAATATGTACCTCAAAAATTCAGATTAATTTCTTTTCACTGCATTTTTCAAAAATTCTTTACTTCTTAAAACCTTAATCTAAATTCTCTAAAACAAAAAAATTCATTTAAATCTCTCTGTAAAACATCTATTCTGCATAGATGGTATTAATAAATTTTTCATTTTATTATACATTTTTCCTGCATTTTTAACCCATTGCATCTGCCAACTTCATGAGAATAGAAATCAGACTTGAAAAAAGAAAAGCTCAAAATGAATTTTACAGAGAACACCAATACATATCTGAATGGTCTGAAGAAAATCAGCATAAAAATTAGATAAACGAAACTAGCTTTTACATAATTACCTTAGCATTTTTGCTAAAAAGGAATTAAAAAACTCCTTTTTAAAACATCTTGTTTAAAGTTATTTTAAAATAACCAAAATGGAAAGTAAATACATTTTGAAACAGTTTCTCAAAAAACTAAAATATGTTATTTTAAGAATATTACAATATGTTTACAACACGAAGAAAAAATCTCAAATCACTAAACCAAAATGTTTTGTAAACAAGTTAAAATAGCTAGAATGTTGACAAGTTAAAAAACTCAGCAATATAAATAAAGAATCCTATTGCAAAACAATGTTTTGGATACATTACAGCATTGCTCTCGAAAGTTGGATATGCAAAATGATATTTAGAGATACATCAAAGAATTAGGCTCATAATCACTTACTAAGGTATGACTGTATCATGTCAATAAGAGATACTCATACTGGTCACCGTCTGGTGCACAGGTTCGTTATAAATGTACCAGGTTTAAGGTACTTATACACCTAACTATAATATATAATACAAAGTTCAAAATCTATTTGTCAGAAGCTCAGCGATTTTGAATTTTTCCAGATATTAGGTAGTCTATTCAAATCTTGTAAGATGACATGACACAATTAAATGAATTATAAAATATGAAACTTATTTTTTAAAATAAAGCATTTATGACCTTAAAGAAATTTAAACACACATATCAAAAAAAGTTCAATATTTATTTGTTCATTTTATTAAACACTAGCAGAAGTACCTGATGCCAGTTAAGTTAGATTAAGAGTAATGTAACAATTGAGAGAACAATGCCGCTGTACTCCTCTTCTGATAAGAATGCAAAAATACAATTCATTGTCGTACATTTTTCAATCTGGTGCCAAATGGAACCTATATAAAAATAAACTGATTCTCGGTCCTATCAGCAACAATAGCGCATAGTATTTAATGATTTTAGTCTTTCTAATCAAATGGTAGTAAAAGCTTAAGTTCCAATATTTCATCTATACTCTATTTTAGTCGATTAAATGTGGTAAATCATTTATCATAATTGATCAGAAATTGATAACCTGAACAAATCTACAGATATTCTTCATATACAGATTTTGTAAAGCTTACAAATTTTTAATTAAACTCTACGATATGAAAGCGAGCAGTACTTTTCGGACTAAAGCATTTTTATTTCCAGTGCGGGAGATTGTTGCCATTAGGAAAAATGAGTGCGGAGATTAGTGTTTACAGAGTTTTTAAATCAATATCTTGGCTGACTAAAGCTGCTTGAAGATAAGTACAGTCGAAATGGCTTCTCACGAGCTTATGTAACCAGGAATAATGTGTTTAATATTTGGCAATGCTATTTTTTTATTTCACTGTAAAACTTAGTGTGTTTATTAAACCATGACTTGAAAGTGAGCAGGTAAAATTTTGCAAGACAACACTTCTCAAAATAAAGCATTTTTTTATCTTATGCTCGGGAGAGTGTTGCTATTTAGAAAAATGAGAGGCAAAAATTAGCATTTTCACAGTTTTAAAGTTTGACGATAGCTACAGTTATGAAGTAAATCGCGAACAAACAGACAGGCATTCTTCTTTATATATATATTTTATGTCTGCTTAGTTTGCTTTGTTGGCGATAAAATTCACTTTAATTCTACAGACATAATTCACTGTTCAGCTGTAAAGTTTCATCCTTCGATTCCTGTAATTGGCATGTCTATAATTCCCACTAATCAGACTCAAATGTCAATCAGAATTTTTCTTCCAACCAAAATGGCTGTGATTTATTAACGGTAGCGCTATTTTCTGGATTTAGAACCAGACATTTAATTTTAGAACTTAGAACATAGATTTCAAAATCTGTTAATTTATCTATAACTGGGATATTGTCATAATAATAAAAAAATGATCTCATCTTACCTTTATTACTTCTACACAAATTCCATCAAATGGAAAATTTTACCTCTTCTTTAAGATGTCTGAAAACCTTCAAATTTGAAGCCACCATAATAAAGTTTAGCTGGCAATGATATTAATTATTGGCAGCTAAAGACATGTTGTTCTGTTAATTTTGTCTTGCTTTCATCATATGTTGATGAAGTTATGCATGAATTAAGTTACAAAATTAATGTATTATGCTAATAAATATTTCCGGCACATGCTTAACCCTTTCCCGACACAGTGTGCCTAATCTAAGCACACACAAAGAAATTCCCTCTGTACATACAGAAAAATTTAATGGAAAATACTTTATGGATTACATTTAACCTTTATTTATACTACATGGCAACACAACACAAACCAATCCATGTATTTTAGCCACATTTAGTTTTATAGGTCCTAAGTTTTCAAGGAAATCTTAATTTTAAGGTTATAAAAAGATTTATTTGAAATAAAATTTCTGTTATTTTCTTAGCTGTATGCTGATCTATTAGATTGCCATAGATCTATGCTATATTAAATTTAAGTTTTTACCTTGAAATCTTCTCTAAAATCGAACGATGAACATCTGACGTGTCCAACGTGGGACCACTGAAACACCAGGATCAGACTAACAAAGGTAGCTTAGTTTCACTGCAGTATTTTTTTCCTGTGAGCCTTATTCACAATAGAAAGGTGACTGTACATCCGAATTGCATTTGCTTCTTTTTAGAGGAGTTTGGAGGACTGATTGTCAGCTAAGAAATTATTAGGTTTTTTCTGAAAGTCAGGGGTAATTTTATCAGTTAGCTCCTCGATTTTTCATTAGAGCAGTTCTCTATTTTCTTTCACTTTCGTTGAAAGAAGTTTTAGTTTTGAGTTGCAGATATTCATTTAATTTTATTTTATTAGTTTACATTTTTTTTAATTGTAGATATAAGCTTATTTTTTTTCAGATTTTTAATTATTTTGCAAATGGATCAGAAAAGGCTGACCATTTCCAAAGCACTGAAAGTGCTAAACATATTCACTTCAGATAGTGAATCCGATACAGATCTTGGCACATGAGCAAAACAAGCAATGTTGGGCTGTGTTTTTTCAAAGGTGGTGAGACTTGCTTCGAAAAGTACCATCATGGAGGAAAAATAGACAAAAGTATAAATGAAATGTAAATATCATATAGCTACCTTTTTTATTTATATACATCTAATCATCATAACTAAGAAGAGCTTTTTTTTGGGGAGGGAGGGTGTAGAGTAGCAGGCCTAACCATGGTACACCCTAGGTAACACTCAATCTGCTACAGTAATCAGAATCTACAGTTTTTTTTTAAATTGTAGGCAAAATCTTACTCCATTCCGCCCATCAATACTCACTTCTGCACCCTTTTCATTCAGTAGACAACTTGCTTTGGGCAACTCTCAGAATTAAATCTGTTAAGTATTATCTTTACAAAATTTTACCTGCGTACCTAAGGCCTGATTAGACTTCCAACTTCTTTGTTGGAATTCCAGATTTCAAAGATAATGTGCCAGAAAGGGTTAAAAAGGGCTTATAAAGGGCCTATGCTAGACATTTTGCAACTTAGTGCAGTCTCTGCAGGTCTAAGATTCTGCCAAGTGCCTCTCTACATTCTAAAATTTTCCCTTCTGTAAATTCTGCCATGGTAGCTGATACTGGGCTTGGGCTTAATTGAATAACAGATTAGGTATTCTCAGTTCAAATAACGCTAATTTTGCTTTTGCACCAAGTATCATTGCAATTTTTTGCATATGAAGAGAAATTGTCAAATTTCTCATCAACACTCAACATTTCATGACAGAGTTAACTGAAGACTAATCATCGCCAAGTGTAATGTCAACCAAAAAAAAAAGGTGTTTGGTGATAAATTGCTAATATTAAAACATTTAGACATTGCTGCATGTGTCATTCCTAAAGATGCAGTGTGTTGGTAGTTATGTAGTGAAGAAAACAAAAATAATATGTTAGGTTGGAGCCAGTGCTAAAGTGAAATTAAAATAAGAATTTGGGCTCTCTATGCTTTATTATAAAAAAATCAAATGTGCAACGTTAAGCATGAAAAATTATTAAAAAGTTATTGGTAGTACGGAAATCCGGATTTCAGATAATTCCGGATACTGGAGCTTGCAATATTTTGCAGCTACAAACAAATTACCACATTACCCCTGCTTTTTCAAGAACATTTCGGCACTTTGGTCAAGTACAGAAAAGCAAATGGCTTGTGTTTAGGATGAAACTTTATTCAAAATCAGTTTTGGTTTTAATGCATTTGACTGGATAATTAATAATGCTATAAAATGATTATTGGCTGCATAATGCCCATAGCTCCAATGAGGAAAAAAAGGATTTATAACATAAAATGCAGTTCATATTTATCCTAAAATAGTTCCCCAAGTAACTCACTAATAATCTTATATAATGTATAATTTAAAGAGATTTAAAATTAAGAGAAGAGAATTCTTTGCAGATCTGAGCAATGAAATTATAAGAAATAATACTCAATTTACGGCATCTCATTTTTAATAAAATAGTAACACATATATGTAGATTTGTGAAGTTCCCACATCAACATCCAAATAGAAAGAGGATTAAAAAATGAATCTATGTAACCCACTAAGGCTTATATTGGGGGGGGGGAGCAGTTGCATGTCATGATCTTCCCACGAGTAAGAGGAGACCTTGATACATTGACATGCTGATTGAGTTTTGGGCATTTACATCAGCAAAGTACAATATGGATTGTCTCGAAATGAAACATAACAGGAAAAGGTATTACTATTAGAATACAGAGGGGAAATATCCAATTTAAATTATAATTTATATTTTTTTATATCTTTCTTACATATGTAATATTTTATAAAATACATCTTACAATTATTTTAATTTTGTGGAAATCCAATTAAAAAAATTTGGACATCGCTGCATTAGAAAAAAACTTTTAAGTCTTGGGGTTACTGTTTCGTGACTCAAATGTCTGCACTTTAACACAAGAATGTTTGACAGAATCCTTTCAACTCTGCAAGTTAAAGAACCCATCTTTCCCGATTTTTAATTTAAGTTGTCCCTTTGTGACTTAATTAGCGATGTCTATGACTTGAGAAAACCAGAAATGTTTAACTTAAGTTGCAAAATACTTATGGGCCTATATCCCTCGAATGCCCAACAGAGTGGTATAGACTCCGGAGGAAAAAAAAGCTGCTGTTTTATCATTTCCTTAGTGTTTAGTGGTCATGTTAGGGGATTGTACTTATTTGCTTTTCGAAAAAGTGATATTAGTCACCATGGCATTCGTCTTTCCACCCCTAAGTTGAAAAAATAATCAGTTCTTCGCATCTGCTGATCAATGACGCTGGGATAATTCCTTTCGCAGTTATCTCGTTACTATTTTTGTTATAGTGTTTATAAGTGTTCCTGCTACTCAGTTTTGTTGAATATATTCTGAAAATAGCTCATAAAAATGGATCAATTCCCAAGGAAATAGCAAATCTTATGTTCACTATCAGATAATGAACCTGAAGGGAGTGAACTATCAGACATTAAAGATGAGGACTTTGAATGTAAAAATGCTCTGATGGAGGTGACAAGGAAATTTTAAAAGATGCGTCAGGTAACACGGAAAGTTTCATCGCTTCCGATGACACAGAATGAAAAATTTATAAAAAGAAAAATAAATTTATAATAAATTTAATTTTAAAAAAATTTATAAAAATATAAAAACCGTGGAAGGTTTCCAAAACAAAATATTATATGCAAGATAGTGGACCAACAAACCATGCCAAAAGCAACATCAGCGATAATAGTACGGTGAGTACTGAATTTTTATTTAAAGATAGCACAATTTTGAATATAAAGAATTGTACCGAAGCAGAGACAAGGTGCATCCTTGAGAATGACACTTGGTCTCTTTCTATAAACCAGTTACTTGGCTTTATCGGAATACTATGTGCTCGTGGTGCTTCAGGAATAGAGCTTCTTCCTTTGTGGTCTTGGGCCTGAATTTTTGCACAGAAACTATGAATTTTTTTCAGTTTTACTATTTGACTTGAAATCTACATGTTTTACACATTTGCAAACAGATAAGTTTGCAATTGCTTTATTGATAACTATTTCTTGCTTCAAACTTGGGAAAATTTAACTATACACGAACAACTATTTCCAAGCAAAACTCGATGTCCTTTTACACTATTTATATAATCAAAACCTGATAAATATGGACAAATTTTGGCTTGCTGTGGATGTAAAAACAAAATAACTCTTAAATGCTTTTTCTTATCTAAGAAAAAATGAAGAACACACATACAATCAAAGATAATTTAAATACATCATTATAAAGCTGATGAAACATTTTCAAAACAGAGGTCTAAATGTCACAGTTGATAATTATTTTATGACATTTCAATTAGCTGAAGACTTGCAAAAGAAAGGAACAAACTCAGTAGAAACTGTCTGTGCACTATGTGAACATCGTTGCAGACCAGGTTCACCCATTCATGACAACAGTATTTCCAGTGCAGCATAGTGTTTACCACCATGATAATGCACCATGTCGTAAGGGTTGAATCTTCAGGGAGTAGTTCGAGGAACATTCCAGAGACTTTCAAGTCCTGTCTTGGCCTCCAAATTCACCTGACATTAATCCAATAGAGCATTTGTAGTCCCACCTGGAAAACCAAATTTGCGCTGCCACACTACCCCCTCGCAATATGAAAGAATTGCAGGATCAATTGGTGAATGCTTGTTACCAGATACTTCAGACTACATATCAGCACCTTGTGGAGTCAATTCCACGCCAGGTACTGGCAGTTTTGAGAGACAAAGGTTGTCCTTCATGTTAACAGGGTAGTCCTAATTTAATGGCTCTTTGGTGTATGTGTGTGCATGTATATGTACGTTTTTAATAAATTTATTTGGATAGTCATTTCTTTTTCAAAAGAATGTTTTGAGTGATTGCCACTGTTCCTAGTGACAATTCAATTCTTAGCAAAAATGTAAGACTTGTGTCCAAATTTAGCATGTTCTAATGTAGTCCTAATTTAATGGCTCTTTGGTGTATGTGTGTGTATGTATATGTATATGTACGTTTTTAATAAATTTATTTGGATAGTCATTTCTTTTTCAAAAGAATGTTTTGGGTGATTGCCACTGTTCCTAGTGGCAATTCAATTCTTAGCAAAAATGTAAGACTTGTGTCCAAATTTAGCATGTTCTAATGCAGGCAGATTTTTCACAACTTCCTCTTGTTTTCAAGGGTCCTATTTATATTCCCATTCAAATTCTTCAGAAATTTCTGGATTTACAGATAACAGCAGGCATGATCATCATGGATTCTTTCATCACAGTATGAAACATGGCTGCAAGGTCAAGAATGAACTTGCCATTTTGAAAAGCTTGGTAAACAAATTGGACACCCTAAAATGTTTGCTCTTAAGTTGCCACTTGTTCCTAATTGTTTACAAAGCCAGTCCGAGAGAGTTCTGTTACAAGACGTATTTTATTACTTTTATGTTTAAACAAAATGTTGATTTACTTTCAGAATGGAAACAGGAAAAAGATGAAAATGTCAAATGGGCAAAATTAACTATCTGACTATAGCGGGTTTTGGCTAAGAAAGAACAAATTTCCCAAAACTACCGAGAGAAAAATTATTTTCTTGATTTTAAAGTTAAAATTCTTCTGGTATTTCATACCTGGATTTGCATACTTTTATGCACGTATATATATGTTCTCGCAGATATAAAAAATATTCTAGGCCATATGTATATGGCCTTGTGGCTTAGAGGGTTAAAGATATTCTGTAAATTCTAGCTTAATGAAGGCTTGTAAAACCCTTGTATGTAGGCAAATGAAACTGGATGTTTAGCATGACATATCATATATTAGCAAAAAAGGAATACCAGAGTTATACTGCAACAGATAATTCAATTAAAGAAATTTGTAAGGAAGGATTACTTTGAATATCTAAAAAAAATAAATACAAAGGAAATTTTTGTTACATAGTAATGATGAATTGTTTTTACAGATGAATGAGATATTTTGTGATTTTTTTATACGATATGTTAAAGAAAAAGGAAGAATATTGATATTTTCTAATATGCATAGCTGGCAGCCTTGAAATCTGAAAACCAAGAGATTTTCACTGTGCAGAACTTTGATCAAAATAATGCTAAATTGACTCAAAAATTCATTTTATAATACACATTTCAAGTTACCGGACTAATTGTAGGGCGATTCCGATATTTAATTAGATTTTCTAAATTTTCTTATGCTTTATATTGCTAAAATCATGGGTAGGAAAACAGTTTTTATTTATAAAAGAACTTTTAAACATGATGAAAGTAAAATTAATAACTAATGCCAATTAAAATTAGTTAATAATCACAAATTTTAAACATAGTATGGACAGAAAATGTAGCAAAAAAATAATCTCTTCACTTCAAATAGATTAGGTTTATGATCCCTTTATTTCATTTTGACTTGAACATTTATGCAGATCCATTATTTTTGAGAAACTCTTGCATAGCCATAGTGGCCATTCAGATTTATTCTGTAGTTTCATGGATGAAAGTCACAAGGCAAAATAAGAAGCTAAAAATTACAAGCCACCAGCTATGACTACAGTTATTAGCCATGGTACAAACCACCTAAAAATGTTAATCTTCAATAGCAGAAAACTGTAAATTATTATAATACCTGATGTTTGGATGAATCTGCTTTCAAAAGAACTGCACAGAGAGCTTGTACTAGAGGCAGGACATCTTCCTCTGAGTACTTACTATAATATTTCAAAGTATCACTCCATTCAGATTTAGTTAATAACTTTAAAGATAAGCATAATGCAGCAGCAGCCAGCTGAGATGGTCTGTAATGGGCAAGTTCATATTCAAGAAGAGCAATCTCCATCAAGTATTTTGCCAACGTATGCATGGTACCATCAACCTAAAAAGATTAAGATTCACACTCATGTCAAAAATTAAACACTTTAAATCTATAAGATTGAAAATAATAGACAGTAAATCCCTTTAACATGAACTGGCTTAAAGTGAACACTCAATTAACATGAACAAAATTTCGATCCCTGCAAAGATGTACACACCGCACAAAAAATTGGATTGGATAATTGTAATTTTGGCACAAAACCTGTCAAGGTTATCTGCACCAGACAAATGTAATAATGCAATTAGTCATTTGCAAAATCTTCTAGCTTAGGTAAAAAGAGACTAAAACCGATTAAAGTCTACAATAAAAGCTAACATCTTTTAAAAACAGATTACAAGGTGTTTTTCCAATTAAATTTCTTAACTCCAATTCTGAACAACTGAAATGTTTTTGGTCGAAAATAATTAAAACTCTGGCATTTCACCAAGATGTGACAGACTGTCAGATCTGCATTGCAGTTTGTGCAGCAGGGATTTCAGGAGATACTCATGGGTCAGACGGCAAGGGCCAATTCTCAGTTGAGTCAAGAGAACATCTTTCCTTCTAAGCTAAGTATACGGCCAGTATTAAATGGTGGGTTTCACATTTGTCAGCTTTGCCATCCCATTGCCTCTGCCATTTACTGAGAATTTTACTTATGACAAACTCTTCGATGTCTGCTAGTAGAATCTGAGGATTGTACATTATGATCGCAGTTTTAGCTGCAATGTCCGCCAGTTCGTTCCCCCTAATGGCAACATGCCCAGGGATCCACGAATAAAGAATCTAATATCCCGATTTTTTAGAGTATGATTCAACCTCAGGATTCTGGTTACAATTGGATGAGGACAATGAGCGTAATTTTCCAGTTGCATTAGGGCACTCATGGAATTCGTGTAGATAATAAACTTCATGTAGTGTTGTTTTGAAAGTAAGTCGAAGCCAGATGGATTGCAATAACCTCAGAAGAAAACACAGAGCAAGCTGGATGTAATCGAACCCACTATCGTTTTCTCTGACGAACCTGCTTGTAGATGATTTTGTTAGTTTGCAATTTACCCCAGTCTCTAAAAGTGTCTAGAGATTAGATTCTCCAATCCTTCCAGGGAGGAATTCCAAAAAAAAAAAAAAAAAAAAACAAAAAATTCTCCAGCCGTACATTTACATCGATCAAATTATACCCCTCTATCAAAGCACTCATCCGCAAGCCGAAAGATGGGACCCATGATGGTCGTGCCAGATATAAACAGCAGTATAGGTCATTAAGCAATTTCAACCATGTAGAATTTTGGGTTTGTAATAAGACTTTGAAATAGTACTTAAGAACAAAGATTTTTTACGTCTTAGCTGCAGGGAGGTCTTGTTACTTTCCACTGGAGAAGTTCTATAGGCACCAGCACATATCCGAAGTGCCTGGTGATGTATCGGGTCAAGTTTGGCTAACACTGAAGGCCATAAATAACTGATCCATAATCAAGTTTCGAACAAATAAGAGCTCTCTATATAAGAAGCATTGAGCTTTGATCAGCACTCCAAGAAGTATTTGACAGTACTTTCAGAATATTCATAGTTTTTAAACATTTCTTTTTTAGATAGGCAATATGGGAAAGGAAGGTAAGCTTATGGTCAAATATTCTTAGGAATTTTATTTCCTTTTCTACAGTAATTCTTGCGGAAAAAGATCAGAGTGAGGAATTTTCTTTCGACAGAAATGTGCATACACACAGTCTTTTGGGTGGAGAATCTAAAACCATTTTCCTGCAACCATTTAATGATTCTATTGAGAGATGTCTGCAGTTTACACTTGATATCTTTAAGGTCTTCCCCCTAACAAGCAGGTAGTCAACGTAGAGCATTCCATGGACTGTTGGAGGTAGTTGTTTTAAAATAGAGTTAATTTTTATACTAAATAATGTATAAATACACTGCCTTGTGAAACATCCCCTTCTTGATGGAACAAGTCAGAAAGTGTAGGGCCTAGCTTCACATGAAACTTCCAATCCTGTAGGAAATGTCTGATGGATATCGGCACATTTCCTCATAAACCATTATTATATAGATCATGAAGGATACCGTACCTCAATGTGGTATCATAGGCTTTCTCTATATCAAAGAATATGGAAACGTAGTGATTTATTCTAAGGAACACTATGGATACCTGTTTCTAAGTGTAGGATATTATCAACAGTTGCTCGTCCTTTTCCAAAACCATTCTGATAAGGAAATGTACAATTATTTCTCTCCACACAATAGACCAGACAAGTGCTGACCAGCTGCCAATGACTTAGAAGGGAGAAATTTCAACATAGGATAGACAATACCATCCAGACCAGGACATGAACCTTTTGTCTGCGGCAGAGCTCTTTTCAATTCAAGCACAGTAAAATTCTGATTATAAGGTTCAGTATTGGGAGAATTAAAATCAATAGATTGTTTTTCAATGCATATTTTTGCAGAAAGGAATTCAGGAGGATAATCACTGCTGTTTGAGCAGGCTGAAAATACCTGTCTAATGACATTGGCAATTCCTTCCCTACTAGTAACTGCTTCACTACTTATCTTAAAAAAGGAAAGTGTGCTCTTTGTAGATAGCAGACACTTTCCGAACACTCTCCCATACCTTCTTACTCTAAGTAGAGAAGCTAATCGAGGATACATACAAGATCCAGGAATTCTGACTCTTCCTCCACATCTGCCAAGCTTTTCATTTAGCCCTTTTGAATATTATGAGATTTGATTCTGCAGGATATCGCCAAAAAATGCTTCAAGCTTTCCTTTGTTTTCTGATGACGTCCTGGCATTCAGGATTCCACCAAGGCCTTGTGTATTTCGGCAGTTTTACCAACATTTTTGGGATACGTATATTGGCTCCTTGAATAATTTTATCTGTAATGATCTTCACAGCCCGATCAATGTACACACTCTTATTTCTTCAGTGAAGAGAGCATAATGTAAGAAAGAATCCCAGGTCGGCTTTGTCCAACAAAAACCGTGCTGTTCTAGGAATAGAAACACTCCCATTATCTGTAATGCTTATGATAATAGGGAAACGATTGCTATTATATGGATAATTCTCAACATTAAAGAAATAGAATGGCAAAACTGTGGAGAAACAATAGCAAGGTCAATCAAATGGAAGGTCCTTGTTGGCTGCTGTTCAATTTGCTTCGCTCGTGGGTTTGTGTCTTTACTACCCCCCCCACAAGGGATTGGTTCTATTTTGAAATCACTGCTCAGAATAAATGGAACTGGTAGTTGGGCAGTTAAATCCTCTAAGTCTCCCTGATCAATGTTCTCATTAAGCATGATGCAGATATTGCAAACAGTAGTCAGTGTCTGAATGCTCAACTGTACTGCAACTGCTTGGAGAGGGGGTATCCAAGCGGAGAGCACTTGAAGGCCAATTGAGGTAAGCAGACACTACCCACTTGTGCATTCACTGAACTTCTTATCATAGAGTATCTACGAAGCTTTGCAAAATTGCCAGGTTTGAGAAATGTCTCTTGTATCGCTATACAAACAGGTTGATGTTCATTAATAAGTTGCTTAATACCATCATTACCCTGGTAGAAGCCTGGCAGTTCCACAAGATGAGCCTAGGAATGTTTAGTGCTTCGATGCTGTTTTTTTGTTTTGTGAGGCTGAACATTTTTCGGGAGATTTCTGCCTCCATCTCAGATTCAATAAAGTCATTAAAGAACACTTCAATAGAGCTTCAGAGTGAGCTTCTGTTTTCTAAGCTTTTGATTTTCTTTTCTGAACTCTATTCTATGTGTTTTTATTTCTCTATTGTCTGTTTGGGAGGGGGTGGAAGAAAAGCTTTTACTTTGTCATGTTTTTGGTTCAGGTGTCTTTTTCTGTGTGCTATGCGATGCTTGTGTACTTATTGACAGATAGGACTTAGTGGCTTGAGCATAGGACACATTTGTTCTCGACTGACCAATGCTAAACAGTTTCTTAGCTTAAGGATAGGATATTTTTCTTGTAATCTTAATATGCTGTATTTCTTCCCATTTAGGGCAGTTTCGCGAGTATGCCGGATGATCAGCATGACAGTTTACACATTTTGGATCAGCTACACATTCCTGACCGCTTGCAGAACAGCAAGCACATTACCAGGTTTCCCTGGCATGTGGCTTTTGCATGGCTAAACAGTTGGCACTTAAGGTCTGATGGGGCAGTTCAGGTAGCTTGCCTTAATGGCTTATGGTAGCTCTGGAGATGAGAAAGTGAGAATGACATGTTTTGTGTTAATGAGTTGTCCGTCCCTACGGACTTCTATTCGGCGGACCCCACACACGTTTTGCCCGGCTACTTCTTTTGAAAGTTCATCCTCAGAGACTGATATCAAGTCTATTTCCGAAATGACACTTCTCGACGTGTTCAAAGACTTATATGGGGATACATTAATAGAATGCTCACCCATATTGGTCATTTTTAGGAGAGAGGAAAATACAGTGCATCAGACAGTCTCGATGAGCAGAGATCCTGAATAGCTTTTTTGTGCGTTTTGGCTCGCCTGCTGAGGCCACAATATGCTTATGGATGAAGAATGGTGACAAGTTTTCTAGCTGACCAGTAATAACTAAGAACTTTGGACATTTGCTTGTGCTAACTATAGTCAAAGTGCAAATTCATTTAACAGCTCCAAAATTTTTCGTTTCTTTATGGTTAGAAGTTTTTCATATTGTAAAGAAAGAAAGAAAGATTTGAGCCTGACCATGCCACCCACCATGGAGCCCAACAAGGGAACACAGATCCCTGTGTTAGGGCTTTATGCAAACTGAAGCCCCACAGTCATCTTTCCTTAAAGCTTATCCCCAAGCCACTGACTAATAGAACTAGTAAACAGCTGATTGACACTAACGAAGACAGCTAAGTGCCTCCCGTTTTAAGTAGAAGCAGATATCAAAACAGCGTGTTGGGGACAGTACCTCGCCCCTCAATTACCAAGATCCTCCTTTCCTGCCCTACGAGTCACCATGCACAGCAAATGCATAGGCGGTTTTCTTTCCATGGTGAAACAGAAACCAGAGTAGTAGCTGCACCTCACAGTGAGCCCCATCCTCCAGTAGAGGAAACCACAAAGGGGGAGAGAGGAAAAGAGATAGATAAGAGGAAAGGTCACTAGGGCCCCGGGATTGTGACACCCGATAACCAAGACGTAATCCCTAGAAGGGCCTTCACCTGCTATGCTTTGGCTGGGCACTTCACGCCTAGGGTGGCCCTATCAGAAGCTATGCTCCCGACGTACTTCACCCGCTCAGCCCAGTGACACCCCACGTCATGTTGAGGCAGCATAGGACTTGGGGGGGGGGGTTGCACACACACAAAAAAAGGGACAGTTCTATATCACCTGTTCTACTGGACCGACTGTCTAAATTTAACATGCATTTTCCATGTCTCGAAAGCGCAACTTAGAATATGTATTAGATTTATATAAAGTATTCTTCTAACATAGGTATTTTGACACAAAATCTGACTTCCCGAAATAACATACCAATTATTTTCCACATTTTGATTGCACGACTAATTATACCCAAAATGCCAAATTTTGTAAAAACTGCATGAACAGTTTTTAAAAAATTAGCTCTCAAAATTTCAGCTTGGAATTGTATATGAGAATTTATTTACTGTGATGTGCTAATTTATGTTTTGTCACTGATCATTACCACATGCCATAGATGGAAGTGAATTTCCTCCACTTGCTAGAATGGATACCACTGCTGCAGTTCTAAATCACATGACAGGGCTCTTTGAGGACATACACAATTATGCAAATAGCATGCTAGATGACAAGTGGATTGGATTAATAAATGCGGACATTCTTTCCTTGGATGATTCTTTTCGTGTTTTACAATAGATTTATAAGCTACAATTGTACATTAAACAGATGGATATAGCTGACCAAACGTCAGAAGCTAAAACTGAGCATAAAAAAAAAATTGTTACTGACTCGATATCACAAGAAAGGGATTGCTAAAGGACTTCAATTATTTAAAGACAAGTGTGAATCTTTTGGTGTGCTTAATCCTGCTTATATGAATTTGTCTCTAAATGGTGTTGCTAAGGAAATTTTTGCTAACAATTTTTAAAATGCTAAATCTGATGTATGCAATGATGTTAAATCTGTTACTACTGCTAAATATATTTCTAATGTTGAAAACTATAAGACCAAAAGGCCTTTGAAAAAAATCAAAAAGAAGTGTAAATGAATTAACAGATTCTGATGGCTTTACGAAGCAGTGTAACATAGCCAGCCAGCTAAACTAGTAAAATATGTCAACGTTACTACTAGCAACAAATTTGATAGTTTAGCTAATAATGTTACTAGAAATATTACTAATGATAATGTAATGGATGTACAGGGTGAGCATGAAGTTAGTACCCCCTAAAATTAAACCACACATAGTAAAGCCCGCTGCTAACTTTTCAGATTTTGTAAAAACACTAAAGGCTGAAACAAAATATGACTTTGCCGCCAAAATTTATGGCAAGTTTCTTAAGGTCTTTCCTAAAAACGAATGATCGACAAATATCCAGATATTTAGATGATAATCAAATAGACCATTATATTACAAGTAAATTACAAAGATCAGTTAAGGTCATTTTTAGACTTCCTATTGATTGTCCTGTTGATGCGATACATGAAGAAAAAATCGGTTAAAAAGTGAAAAAAGTTTTTCGGATGCATAGCGTGAAATCCGAAGTAGCTATGCCACTCTTCCAATACAACTAGACAATTTACCTGCCATTGATAAAATTTACGATTTAATATATTTCATGTGTTTCTATGTTAGTGTAACTGCCTATGAAACAAGTAGGGGTGTTATAAGTGTCACAACTGCCAACACTTCCACCACTTATCCAATAATTGCAAACTGAAGCCTTGTTGCAGTAAATGCGCGGGGCCTCATAAAACCGAAAATTGTACAGCCAAAAGGGTCGATACTGTTATGTGTTGCAATTGTAAACAAACCAGACACACCGTGAACTATCGTGGGTGTTCGAAATTTCAAAAAATGTTCAAGATAAAACTAAAGCACCAAAATCTGTTATTAGCAATGATAATGTTAATAAGCATAATAATGCAAATAAGAGTGCTAATGTCTTTACATGCATCAGCTATACCCGTGTAGCAAAAGGCAGGATTGAAATGACTAACAATAACATACCTAATAGGACTTTAAATGATAATGAGAAAAAGACCTACTGATGTAGGATGTGGTGCATTTGCCAACATCTCTAAATTTATTAAAGAACTTAATGACCTGTTCAAAGATTTTTCTGTCACTGATATTTTATGTAAAATATCTGATAAAATGCCAGAGCTACACACTGCTGAGCATGCTATTGAAAAATTATTTTTCAATGTTCAAAGACATATTGAGTTCCAAGAATGTATAATTTTTGTCTAGTATTATAAATAATTGTGTAAACATAACTACATGGAATGCAAAAGGACTGTCCTGTAGAATTAACGAGTGGCAGGGTGCTTCATAAATGAGTACAACCTAGACTTACCTTTCCTACGAGATCACAGTCTTGGGCCTTTCATCCCAATCTATGAAGACAACTACTGGGCTTACCGAACCAACACAGATGCTACTGCTCAAAGACCCAGAAGAGGAGGAACAGCACTCCTTGTTAAACCCTGCATTTCCCAATTACCATCTGACAGTTTCACAACTATTTCCATCACAACAAACATTAACACAACATACTTTTGTCTCCACTTACATGTATCCCAGTGAATGATATGCAACAGCTGAAAATGATCTCTATGTTCTACTCACATTTAGTGCAAATATTATTATCATCATTATTATTATTATTATAGGTGGACATCTAAACGTTAAACACCGCACGTGAAACTGCTATAGCTAACACTATAGGCAATGTTACCTTCAATCTGGCCCACAAAGCTCCTTTTTACATAGCAGCTTCAAGAATCCCAACACTGCATACTGTTGGTTCCACAAGCAACATTGACTTTTCCTCCTCAGAAACACCAGTGTCCCCACTGGATGTTTCTGTATTTGATGAATTATCCTCAGACCATAATCTGGTCCGCATGATCCTGGATATCTGTAGTTCTACTACACCAGAGCCTTTTACTACTGACTGGCAATCGTATGCCAAAACTCTAAACAACATTCAGTACACTTTGCCAACGGTACACTTGGGAAATGACATTGACAGTTTAGTCAAGGATTTCATCAGCATGATCCAGAATGCTCACAAAACTGCACAGAAGGAAGTTAACACTAGAATTACCGCATTTTTTGCATACCTAGAACTACTTGGAAAGTCATAGCTGACCCATGGTCTTGAATGATGTTAATTTTAATTTGTATGGGAGATACATACAGAAAATAAAATGTTTTGTGATTAATACAATGATTTTTAAGTTATGATTTATCAAATGTAGCGTTTAGAATATTACATAATATGAAATTTAGTTAATAGCACCACCAAAGAAAATTTTTAATTTCAGAATAGATACTTTAAGATTTTGACAGCACGTATAAAATGAAATGCAAGAAATTTCTTTTAAATAATGTACATTTTAATTAAATTTCATAATATTCCTACACACTAATATATTAAATCACAATAAAATTAAATATGCATATCACATTACACTGCTTTCTCTGGAAACATTTCACACAGAATACTATAGTCCTTTTTTCTTTTTTGCAGTACATAATACACACACAAATTTTGAGCATTTGTCGCAATGTATTAGTTTTATTGTCTTTCTGTTGCTTTACCTGGCAACATTTTCCTTTATTCAAAACTTCTGGGATAATCCATGGACGGATTATTTCAGAAGACCTCTCCTGCTGGATGCACAAATCTCTAATACAACCAATTTTTCTTTTCCTCCGTGTAGCTTACATTAAAGAAAATATTAACTTTCCAGCATATAGCAGATAAGAATATTCTACAACATTCTAATTCATAGATACAATAATTTCCAATCACAAAAGTTCACACATCTGCCTAGCAGGTGCACGCCACATGTGTGGACACTTCCTCTTCCCATTTTCACCCTACTGTAAAAAGCATGTGCAATAACTCTCCTTATACTATTCTTTTGTAACTGAAAAATGTGCAGTTGAAATACTTGTTTTAAATTAACGAAAGAGACATTATCTCGTCCGGGTCAGCTACGACCCCTATGGTAGTTCTAGGTATACAGACATGTAAATAAAAAGTAATCTCTGAAGTTCAACTATATTCATTTTAAGGCATTATACTGAATATTTAGGAAAAGTAAAAAAAAATTAAAAGCTTAATTTTGAAATGCAACTGTAAACCAATTCTTGGGTCACAGATGACCCACCTTGGCAATTCCAGTGTTAAACAACAAACAAGCCAGATCAAAAGAACTGAATCTACTAATCAAGAAGTGAAATGCTGCCAGGAGACAGTTCCAGGGACTAGATACCCACAGGGCGAGACCATCTTCAAAAGACTGATGCAGTCAAGTTCCAAACCAAGTGCTATGCACAACTCCACTGGACGAACTACTTTAAAGTCTTCTCCACAGATAACTCTCTGTGGAAAGCAATTAAAAGGCACAAAAAATAACATTCCACCCCTTAAAGGCCCTCTCAACGGATCCATTACACAGAAAGTGAGAAAGCAGAACTTGTAGTTTAGCATTTGGAATCCCAGTTTCGCATAGACAACATACCTGATCCTATCACAGAACAGTTAATTGCTGACTTTCACTCCAATTGCATAACAAGCGCATACATAGCCAACACAATCTCAGTCATGCTGTTGAAAGTCTGCACTGACGTCAAGAAGCTAAAGAAAAACAAGAGCCCGGGATATGATGAAAAAAAGCTGTGACAGAGCTAAACAATATCCTGATACCCTATCAATTCAGACTGAAGAGAGTTCTCTGCAATGGAAATTTATTTGCTGCAGTCCTGATAGACCATTCAGTTTGTGTGAAGAATATGGAGACAAAGAACCACTGATTTCAACTAGCACTGCTTCGCAGATTTTTCTCCAGATGAAGAGGGACAGGTATCTGTTTGCCATCGAGACTGACTAAATTTACGCCATCCACATGTTAAAATATCATATGCACCAATAGATCATCTGTGTTTACCTTAAAATGACCAGCTTGCTACTTAGCCAGAAATGCAGATATACTAAGTATTCGTTTTTTGTATGCGTGGGACAGCAAAGCTTGTGAGAAACATTCAGTGCAGTCGAATTGGCCGTCAAAATCTGACGAAACCCGATATACATATATTCTACATCAGCCACTTGTCTACAGTGGCTGATGTAGAATAGCCATTATATTTCTGGCAGAAATATATAAAAATTATATTTCTGCCTCGGAATATAAAACTGCTCCTGAATCATACTGTTTAATAAGCCTCCTATCATGTTTGAGCAGCAAGATTGTGGAGGCCGTTCTTCTGAAGCAAGTTAACCAGCATATGGAGCTAAACAATATGCTATCAATTCGGATTTCAAAGCCAGCACTATACGACAAACCAACTGCACAGAGTGGTTGAAATGATCAGCGAGATGCAGCAATGCAAGATGGTCACTGGAGGCCTGTTTCTGGACATAGCCAAAGCTTTCAATCATGTATGGCTGAATGCCCTCTGATACAAGTTACACAACCTGGGCTTCCTAGGGTACATCATTAACATAATTAAATCCTACCTGGATGGTAGATATTGTCAGTCACGTTTCAGGCCCACTTTCTTCGTGACGGGCCATCCTTGCAGGTGTCCCCCAAGGGTCCCTTTTGGGGCCCGCACCCTTCAATATTTACGTGAATGATATTCTGACAACAGCCAACACAACACTCACAATGTAAGCAGATTTGGCCTAACAAACGGAAAATCAAAGTTAATGTTAAGAAGACAGAAGCAATTCTCTTTACAAAGAACCTACAGTTAAATGGAATATCTATTTCCTGAGCCAAGCAAGTCCTTTATCTTGATATGATCCTCAGTTAAACCCTTTCTCGGCACCCACACATTACATCTACCATCAAGAAGTTTCGAGCAAGTAAACGTTCACGCTTGCCCTTAACAGCTCGAAAAAGTATACTTTCCTGGTTGTGTACAATGCAACAAGGCAAGGAAAATAGGTTGCTATAAAGTAAGAAGTTTGCCAAATGAATTATTCTTGGTGCAAAACTGAAAACAGGGTTGCTACTCAAACAGAATGAAATTCCCGACTCTTCCAGGTGTGTTTTAAGAAAATTCCAGTGTATTCACGTAATGCACTTTGGCTGTGTTAAGAGGTAAATTACGGTACCACATGAAAACACAAAAATTTGCTAATTACATATGTTATATATGTACATAATATAATTCCCAAAGCATTACTATTATAACAATAATAGTTGTTTTCTCCACTGAAGATTGAGATTAAAATCTGCCCAATCTGGATTAAAAAACATCCTTTTTTACAGATATTTTACAGTTAAAAGAAAGTAGTCTATTTAATGATATTTTAAAATAAATTTAGTTATTTTATATTTATTTAGCAGCATATATAAGCAAAAATATATGCATTAAATTTAGTGATAGTACGTCATCATACTGCTAGAATTAGCTTCAGAATTATGCCAGAGAAAATTGCCCGAAATTTGAAAGCATTGTTAACTAATAATAACCTTAGAGGGAAGAAGCAAACATTAAATGATATGAATAATATTAAAATAATTAAAAATTGAATTACAATAATAAATGATATTTTGGTGAATATAGTTATATTAAATGGTTAGCCTAGATGACTGATTAACATTTCTTTTATTTTGCTGCAAAACAACAAATAATGCATATATTTTTAAAAAGAGTTTTACGTCCAAAGGGGCATTTTTTTAACATTTTGTTTTACCTTTACTAAATATAATGTTCTTTCCATTTAAACCATAAAATTCATTGACCATATCTTTAGAATTTCCGACACACAGTTCCGCTGTTAATAAAAAATTCATTATAGTTTTACAAAATACGAAATCGATAAACAAATCCCAAATTCAAATTTGGACTTCCAGATACCCATATTCACTGTAGGATTAAGTCATTCAAAACTGGTTGGCTCTAGGTACGCTAATTTTATCACAATGTGAGAAACATACATACATTTATGCAGATTCTTCATTATTTAATTTCTTTAAATATGATACAGGGCAATAATATTCAGTGGCAACAACTTGAAAAGTGAAATGGGCATTCAGAGTGAACCAATGCAAAATTTCAAAATGAAAGCAATAGTCCTTCAGCAACAAAGCCCCTTTGGACTTAAGGGGACGAGGGGAAACTAGTATATACTACAGCTTGGCACTATTTTGAAAATTATCACCAACACCAAAATGACCCGTTTACTTCTCATCCAACATGTTGCCACATCCCATGTGTGCCATACATAGAGGGTAGAAATAGAGCACATGACAGGCTTACAAATAAAATCTTTAGTTCAACATGCACTGCACATGAGTATTTGAGGTTAATGGAAACTTGCTTTGTCCTTCTAAAAGACAATCTGATTGGAGTTGCAAAAATTGGCTCTACGGATTTTTTTTTAGAAAATCAAAGACAGTTTTCATGGAACTAAACTTTATTCTGTAATGTATTGCCCATTTTGATCAATGACCTTTTGCCATCTTTCAGGCAGCATTATAATCCCACGTTCATAAAACTTCTGGTTTTTATTAGTAAAAAACTGAATCAGGTATGATTTGACATCATCATTATTGTATTTTTTACCATTCAAGGAGTTTTGTAAAGATCGAAACAAAAAGTAATCAGATGGTGCAAGGTCAGGACTATATGGTGGATGTGGCAAAACATCCCAACCAAGCTCCAATAATTTTTGCCGAGTGACCAAAGATGTGCGTGGCCTTGCATGGTCATGATGGAATACAACACCTTTTCGATTTGTCAATTCGGGCCACTTTTCTTCAACTGCATTGTTTAATTTCGTTAGTTGTTCATTGCAGACATCGGAATTGATCGTTCGGTTGCGTGGTAAGAGTTCAAAGTAGACAATTCCTTTGTAATCCCACCAAACTAATAACAAAACCTTCTTTTGATGAATATCAGCTTTTGATATTGTTTGAGTTGGTTCACCTGGCCTGCTCCATGATCTTTTCCACTTGATATTGTTGTAAACAACCCATTTTTCATCGCCAGTTATCAATCGTTTTAAAAATGGATCATTTTCATTATGTTTCTTTAGCAAATTGCAGCTGTTAATGCGTTGCGTTAAATGCGTTTCTTTCAGTTCGTGAGGAACCCATGTATCGAGTTTTTGAACATAGCCAAGTTGTTTTAAGTGATTTTCAGTGCATGTATGTGACACATGAAGCTTCTCTGAAATCTCACGTGTTGTACTGTGACGATCCGAATCGATTATTGCTTTGATTAGGTCGTCATCAACTTCAACTGGACGACCAGAGCGTTTTTCATCTTTGAGTGAAAAATCACCAGAACGAAATTTGGCAAACCAATTTTGACACTGCCGTTCTTTTAAGGCTTCGTCACCATAAACAGCACATAACTTTTTATGAGCTTGCGATGCGTTTTTCCCTTTGCGGAAATAAAATAGCAAAATATGACGAAAATGTTCCTTTTGATTTTCCATCTTTCAACGAACGCCAAACGAAAACTATGCAACCGATCAAAAAACTTTTTTTACCGATTCACAGCTGAATTGCCAACTATCAAATAACAAAATGTGTTTTACATTTGTACTACATCTGCAAACCTAAAAATTCAACTGAAGCCATCTGTGAGTAAAATCCACAATTAGTTGCCAACCCAATACATACTGTGTGTCAAATTATGCCTGGATACTAAATTTTGTAGTCTATGGAGATAATTAAAAATTATCCCGTCTCATATTTTCACAGCATTGTCACGTTTACCTAGAAACCTGGAAAAAGTCGAGGAATTCGAAAATTGACCAAAAAAAAAAAAAAGAAGAAATTGGGCAATTTAAATATTTCAAAGTCTGGGAATGTCGTATGGCGATCTAAGAAAAAAGTTCTGTGCCAGCTTTGGAAACTATCACTTTGTTCCTGCTAGTTAAGATGGGCTGTTAATTATTTCTACATCACAATAGGCAGTTACGAAGAGAAACCAGTTTTGAGAAGCAATTTTTTTTCTTCCATAATTTTATCCAACTTCCTAATAATAACTTCAATCATTCAAGTCAATCATCAAGGACAATACAATCTTGACAGATTTGTCTATCTTTACCATTTTTACATGTCACTGTCCTGCTTTCTGCCAGTGAACGTTGCAGCTTTTCACCATAAAATTCATCCTAATATTTTTGATGCTCCAATAAACCTGACACCTCCAGAATTGAGGAATTTTGTAAAGAAATATACTTTTGGATAAAGAAACTGATTACTTGATGAAATATTTTCATGTAATTATAAACACCAGTCCTAGTTAATTTATAACTAAATAAGTATTCAACAATTTAATTTCTTAAACCAAAAGTACATATAAAATATTTCAAAGATGATAAAAATATAGTGTTAATGTTAAATGCTAAGACGCAGCCAGCAGACAAAAGTAATTTACAAAATAATGAAAGATTAAGTTATATTGCCAAGTTAATATTTTTTCCAATTAGAAAAGCACCATTAAAATATATAACAGCAATCCACATTAGAACAATCAATTACATGTAATGCATATTTTACTGAATGTGACTAAGTTTCCCTCTACTATAATATCAAACACTTACATCACCAGCTTTAGAATTTCTTCTTAAGAAATGCAATGGCAATGGTTTACTCAAACTAAAATCCAACTTTCTGAGCATTGATCTTTCCATTTTAAAAATTTCCTGTTTAGAATATGTATTATCAGTAATGTAGACAAAGTCTCCTATGTCTGGAGCATACATTTCTTCATATTTTGAAGCAATGAACATTGCAGTAACTCCCACAAGCTGTAGTTCTGATCTTTTCACTTTTTCAACCTGTAATTAAAGAACAAATTTACTCAAATGAACATTATCATCTTTTGTTAAATATTTTGTAAGTTTTTAATCATTATAACAGAAAAGGAAGATATAAATTAATAACAATCAGACCATTTCTCTCTTAACTTTAAATTGAAAATTAGAAACTCTTACAGGAATTAGACTAATATTTCTGAAATTTTACATAATTATCTGAATTAATAGTTCAGGCAATCTTAAAAGTAGCCCTGGAAAGTAAAAATTCAGATTGCAGTTTTTAATGCTAAATAAAACGGAACTTGAACGCCTTCAAATGAGGATTAGACACTTATAAAATCCCTTACTAAAAGTGTTGATAACATTTCAAGCTTTTAAAAGACAAACTTAACTACTTTAATATTAATCTAGAATAAAATCTTGGATGTTTAAAATCAATGTTCATCATTCATTCAGTTTTGAACAAGATTTTTGGAATGAAATAATATCAAGCGCTATTAGTAATTACTTTACAATTTTCTTAACATAGCATTTTTCAGCTATGATAGATATTAAATTTAAAGGCACAATGTGAAAATTAAGCAAGCAGAAGGTTCAGAACTGACAAGAAAGAGATTCGAGAAATATCATTTATGGATAATTTTTTAACAGACTTGAAAAGATATTCCTAATAAAATAGACAATGTCCCACAGTCTAATGAATAATCTTAATGTTTTTTGGGAGGAGGAAGGGACTGGGTTACGAAACTAGTTCAAATTTATATTTCGTTGTAAATGCTTTTTCTTCTGAAAAATGACTAGAACAATGTTATTTCTATGACAGAGGATACAATAAGCAAAAATTAAAGATAAATGTTAAGGACACCAGAGTAAGAAAAATACCTGGAGATACCGGTCAATAATAGACACGGTTAAGTAGAGAGTTTCTTGAAGTAAATGAAATCGCAGATGAACTTGAATAAGCCAATCAATTAATACAGCTCTCATCTTTCCTGTTATTTCAGGCTGAATCTTTAAATGATGCTCATGTACAGGATATATTAGCTAAAAATAAAAAAAAAAACTTATTTAATACAGACACAAATTGGATACACATTCAAGAATGATTCAAGTTAAATTTGCTTTTACATGAAATACAGAAAAATTCTCTACGATCTGTAAAACATTGGTAAGTTTATATCACTGAAAGTTTCCAGGAAAAATGATATATCTGAAATCAAAACAGAAAAAAATAAACAAATCTTAGATAGAAATTAGTTCTATACTAATTGCATAATTTGCAGATTAAAATCTATTTTCAACAATATCCTCAAAGCAAGATGGGATTAGAAAATTTCTTTCACAGAGACAAGAAAAACCAGCTAGGATAAATAGGTTACTCTCACAAATTGATCACAATCAAGTGTGATTTTGAGCGATTCAAATTGATAATCTTTCACCTTGATAATTAAGGATAATACATTAAATGTGTAAGGTTTTAGTTAAACTAACAAAGTTTTATTTTAATTTAAATCTTTCTATCTCTTCTCATGTCTCAACCTCCCGTCAGAAGAAGCGCGCGTTTTCAGCTTATGCTAATTTTGAAGTGGAGCCAATGACTATTTAAACCAGAGGTAGAAACCTCTCAGTGTAAAGAGCTTTTAGTCTCAGATCACGGTCATTCTGTTCGACGTTCGCCTGACCAGATAGCAGCTAAATTATAAGCCATAGTGCTTACTACGTGATTGCTTATTGAAATAAATCCAAGCGCGCTAGTATTAGTAATTCTTTCTACGCACCATTTAGTTAGAGGCCAACTCTGCGATTAGCTCTGTGAGCAAAGATTAATCAAATTTCTATTTAGCTTTAGTTTAAATTTATTTGATTGTTCATTTAGACCCAAGTGTGGTCTTTTACTTTCTGTATCCCTCTCGAGTTAGGAAGTGATTTGTAAATAATATTGATTTAATAAAAGAGGATTTTAAATCCCTTTCAAGTACAGTTATTATACAACTGAAGCACAGTATCTACAACCAGAACATAGCTGCATTCAGCTCCCTGTTCCAGATCAGGACTTAGAGACTTTTCAGCTGTTCACGAAGATGTATGCCAAGAATATGCACAGAACACTCAGTCCTGACAAACTGAGTTAAGTCGCACTGTCACCTGTAAGGTGCTCAAGCCTGTTGCTAACGACAGGCGTAATCTTGCGCTCCTTGCCACGAGGAATTTTGTAGCGAACATAAGAATGAAATTTATTTCCTTATGTGTCATTTTGATATTTTTTTAGTAATTTGTTTGTACATTAATTGGGACGGCAAAATCAGAAGTCGTCTCAAAAGGTATAAACTGTAGCTATACCACGGTGCTGACAATCAGAACCATGCATGTTCAAAATTCGGTGGTTATTGTATGATAAGTTGCCGTTTAAATATACACAAATATGTATATATATCGGGTTCTCAACCGGAAGTGGGGAATTTCATTGTTTCGAGAGGGGGGGGGAGAAAATGCGGTCAGCCTTTTGTTAGTCGAAGCAGATTAAATCTTCATTTTGTTGACCTGTTAAGTATTTAGTATTACTTTATGAATATAAAAAATTACTTTATTCAAGTCTGGTTTTTTTTTTTTACACATTTTCTACACTTTTTCTAGTTTAATTTATATAAAATTTTTTAAATAATTTAAATTTTATTTAATATATATGTGCAGCCGAGGCATATTAAATCTTAATTTTTCCCCAATAAACATGTTGCGATCGCAAACAGCTTGGGCACACTACTTGCTCCTCTTTCAAAATGCTTACATTTTCGATAGCTTTGCGGTAAGAAGAAAGCAATAGGCAGCAGTACAGCTAGACCCAAGTGTAGAAACCAAGTAAGTTGTGTTCTGAGTGAAATCTTAATTCAGAATGAGTTAGTTTTGGTTTTCAATGATTTTGATTGGATAATTAATACTGCTGTAAAATTATTATTGGCTGTTTCAGTTTTAGTTCTATTCACATCACTAGTATTATGTACGAGTCATAGTGGCATGGATTTGTCTCGAGAAAGCACAGTGCGGAAAAAGGTTACTATTTTTAGAATAAAGAGGGAAGTACCAAATTAAGATTCAGCATTACGAGGCTATTGCTAATTTAAAATATAGGTCAGAGTTACATATTTTTATCTTATATATATATATATATATATATATTTTGAGTTTGGGAATGGGAGGTAGGAATGATAGTCTAGCAGTTATGAAAGCGGTGGATGAAGTAGAAAGGGCTGAGAAACCACTGATACAGATTCTCCATTATTTAATAATCGGAAAGAACACACTCACGTGATCAGCATTCCATAAATAAATCTCACATACCTTACCGAAAATTAATTACCATTATACAAACAGGAAATCATGTTTATTGTCCAATATAATCTGTTCGAAAGAAACTAATGCAGAAAACCCTTTTTCAATCCTGTTCCCGGAACCGCTTATTGAATTGGAGTGGTTTTTCGTACATGGTAAAGTATTATTAAAACTAAAAAATAAAGGGGGGAGTTGAGAATGATAAAGAGATAACTTTGTGGCTCGTGATTTAAGTGCCCTTCTGCGTGAGTGACCGAAGGGCACATAATTACCCGGTTTTTCGGAGGGCAAGATCTCATTTTTCGCATCCCGTTTCTTTCAGGTGTATCGGCTTGGCGATGAAAAGCGGCGACAAGTCCAACAAGCCGGCAGTTCACGGATGGAGAAACTGCGGCCACTCTCAGTCGCAGACCATTGCCATGGCAACGACAATCAACAATCCGATGTTTGCTCGTGTCTTCCTCATCAGCACTCACACCGCAGCATGCCGCGGATAGCTCTCGTGATTCGGACCAAGAGATCTAGGATTTTCGGGAACAGTACGCTCGAGAGGTGCGAAAAATCCAGGCGATCCGTCGGATTAAGGCCCGCAGCTCGCGCTCCTCCGCGACATCCTCACTGCCGCGGAATGGACGCGCGTCTAACACACAGCTCAGGAGCAGGTCCTCCAGCTGTTGGCAACTGCAGCAACAGCGCCCCCTGCGAGATAACGGTAAGTTTTTATTTTATTCATGTTCCAGTTTAAAGTTTACAGAAATAAACACGGGGTGGTATGTCTTTTGTGTGATCTCCTGGTGACAATATGGACACTTTTTTAAACTCTTTTCTTTCTTAGTTTTCGATTCCAAAAAAATTAAACAATTGTTAGAACTTTTTTAAATATATATTAAATGGACATACGGAGTGAGATTTTAATTTGGAAAATTAATTCATTTCAATATACGAAACTGCTAATTCTCGAAATTAGAACTGAAATTTTGCTTGTGAATACAATCGTTCCCTAGTTTATTGTTGATCTTTATAAAAGAAGTTCCATTTTTATACATATATATATATGTTTTTTCCAAATAATTTATGTTTCGAATAAATTAGAATTTAAGTTTTTCAGGTTAGAATTAAATTTTAAGAATACAATGTTACTTTCTTTATCGTAGACGTTTACAAAAGAACATGTTCGATTTATGTTTCCTTTTCAAATAATTTGTCTTTCGGATAAATTAGAACTGAAATTTCCCAAATAAGAGTCGAATTGAAATTTAAGAATGCAGTGATTACCTCATTTGTTGTTGGCGTTTGCAAGAGATGATGTTCTATTTATAAATCTTTCCAAAATAATTTATGCTTTTGGGTAAATTAAAACTGAATTGAGATTTACTCCAATTGTTACCTCACTAATGCATTCTTTATATTTTTTCTTAGATTTTGTGTTTAAGATAAATTAGAATTAAACTGAAATTAACAAGTGCAGTTATTACCTCAGTTAGGGCTCACGTTTATAAAGGAAGATGTTCCATTTTCATTACTTTCTCAAATAATATTATTCTATTTACATTTCTTTCAAGTAATCTCAGATATATTCCGGATAAATTAGAACTGGATTAAAATTTACGAATTCTATTGTTAACTCATTTTGTTGTTGATTTATATAAGGGAAACTGTTGTATTTATATTTCTTTTACAAATAATTTATATTTCACATAAATTAGAATTAAAATTTTCCAAGTTAGAATTGAATTCAAATTTACGAATACAGTTGTTACATTACTGATTGTTGAAGCTTACAGAGCAGAGCATTTTATTTATTTTCTTACACAAATACTTTGTTTCGAATAAAAAATTAAACATCTTAGGAAAAAAAATGTTGCAGTGTTAGTTAAAGTATTATTTCTTTGCTTTATTCCATAGCTTATGCCATCAAATTTAAACAATTTATTCGCCAAATTCAGTTATGCTTAAAATCTTACTAATCTCAATATTCTTTGCTGTTATCATTTAATTGAAGGAAAATTGTTCCGAGAAAAATATTCTACGCAACAGATTTTTTGTCATCTCCTTTGGGAATTTCCTCATATAGGCGCGTGCTCACGTGTATATAGCTCAAGCGTCTGCTTTCATTGATGAGCGAGTTTGAATTTATTTAGCCCAAAGGGGCTGTTAATTTCGTTTTGGCATTTTATGTTCGTTCACTATAAAAGTCTGAAACCCTTTTCAAATTGTTGCTACCAAAAATTACAGCGCTGCATTATATTTGAAGAAATTTAAACACGGTACCTCAAGACATCAAATTTTGAATAACGTAGTTCTCTCAAATATGGACATTTAGGACTGTAAGCCAAATTTGGAATTTGTTTTATGATCTGTTTCATATTAATTTATTCTTTAACCCTTTGACGGTTTGACCCGGAATATCTCGCACTTTTACGCGGGCTCCTGAACGGTTTCACCCGGAATATCGTCATTCTAAATATCGCCGTCCTGTGTTTTTGTTAGAATTAAGATACGAGAAGAACGCCTAGCCCGGATTTTTGTCTCACTTTTACCCCCAAATGCCTAAGGGGACAAGCATCGCTCCAACCCTGACGACAATAGGTAATGACCCTCAATAGCACGGGGAGAACTCATCCCGCGTATTGACACGATAACGGCCTTACACTGATTCTAAAGAAACAAGAAATTTGTTACTAGTTTAGAAAGTTAACAGAAGAGGAATTAAGAATTTATTTTAGAAGGTGTTTAAGAAATTAAAAAAAAAATAAAGATTTTTTACAGAATAAGCTTTTATTTTTAACTCATAAAATTATTAATAAATTAAAAAAAAGAAAAGTAATTTTGATACTATTCTGCTATCGGAAGGGATTCATGAATGTATGTACGCATGTCGTGGGTATATGTCTGTGTGCATATATGTCTAAAGAGATACATACGTTCGTATATATATCGACTCGCATACATAAAAACATTCATCCATAGATGCATGCATGCATACATACATACATACATTTTTTAATCCGATCCCGAGAACAGAAGAATACCGTAATTTGTTATATATATTAATAAGAATAAGAGAGTAAATAATATTCTTTAAAAAATTCTTAACAAATTTGTATCATGAATAATAATAAAAAAAATTGGCGCCCTTGATATATTTTTGACATTGCGATTCGACTCTTTGATTTCGTTACTTAGGTGCCTACACTTTTATGATTCGTGAATAAAATTGCCATGCTTATTGCAAGGAAGCTTAATTAATCTCTTGTTCCCATTAAAATATACCATAATTTTTGTTTTTTTTTGCTTTTGGCTTATTAAGAAATTTATCAGTTTTGAATAAAATCTTATTTTATAAAACTTTTTAAAAATTTTCATCTTTTTAGTCTTAATTACATATTTTCAATGAAGTTTTTCAATTAAAAAGTCATTTTTTAACAATGAATAATCATTTGTTTTACTTCAAATAAATGTCTCAAATAATTCTCATATGAATCGAAAACATTTTCTGACATTCAATAAATCGGCCAGAAATCAGAAGTTATGTTAAAAACGTTATACAAATTTTATTTAAGAGAATATTTTATGTTGGTGCAAACATTAAAGTTTTGATGAATTTGTAGTCTTTTTTGCAAATGATAATATGTGCAAAAATTCGTGTCAACATTAAATTTAAAAAAATATAAATGGAATCTTATAAAATTCGTTTTAATATATTGTACTGTATAATCATCCGCAATCAACAGGTTTACAAACTTTGAACTAGATAGCTTATCAGGAAAGTAGTTTAAAAATCTTTGACGATCTTCTGTTCATAGCGACAAATGCCATGAGTGAAGTAAATATGTATTACTTCTATGCATACATATTATTCTGTTTGAAAGAGGTCATCAGAAGAATTTTCGCATATTTTGAATTACTTATCTTATACACGCTTATGAGATTTGCTGTCATTTTGTAAAAATTATCTTAA
>KK121772.1:9091-35869 GCA_000611955.2 Stegodyphus mimosarum
ATATCACGTATCTGTCAAAATGCACTCTCCGTCTGGGCCCCTTTGGGGGGTTTCTCGAAACGGGGAAAGGGGATCTTGGGCATTGATGAATGTAAAAGGTTGCAGTTCTACTGTTTTCATTAGCAATATTTCACTAGCAATATAGTTCGAGGGATTCTTCAGGTCTTTCACTAGCTTAGCAATAGGAACTACAATAGCTCTCCTCCACGCACTGAGAAAATTTTGCTCATTCAACACCCTATTGTAAAGAGTGAGTAGCGCAGTCAGTGACTTATAGGACAGATGCTTCAGCATTTCGTAATTCACGCCATCAAGACCCGGGCAAGACCTAGGTGTCTGCAAAAGAGCTCTTTTTAACTCTGCATAGTAAAATCTATGTTATATGGCTCAAGAGTTGGAAGAATTGAATGTGATGGGATTTTTCTCAGAGCGCTGCTTGATAGAGCGCTGCAGGTGAGTAATTTCTGCTGGAAGAAATGGCAGCAAATGTCTCACCAATAGTATTCGCAATTTCTTCTACGGAGCTAATCACTCGGCCATCTTTTTCCAAAACGGAAAGTGATTGGTCTTTATATATTCCACATGCTTTTTTAACTCTTTCCAACTACGCGTAGACGATGTTATTGAAATCACATATGAAATCCAGGAATCCCTCTGGCTCTGCCTTCTTACTTTTCGTGCATTTGCTTTGGCTCCTTTAAACGCTATAAGGTTTTGCAAAGTAGGATACCTACGAAAAATTCCCCATGCTTTTCCCTGTTTTTTTAGTGCTACAGGACAGTCATGATTCCACCATGGTTTTGAATACTTCAGCATTTTTCCTGATGTTCTAGGGAAAGCATAGCTGCCTGTATAACAGTATTAGTAACTGCTTCAACTGCGTCATCGATATGCACATCTACCATGTTCCCCATCAGCTCTGCAGTGGAAGAGAAGAGTTCCCAGTCTGCCCTATTAAGTATGAACCACGGGGTTCTGGACATGGGGTTTGCTCCTCTTCGTGCAAGAGATACAAAAATGGGGTTATGATCGCTATTGTAATGATCATTTCCCACAATAAAAGTGTAAAATGGCAACAGAGGTGGTGAACAGATGGCAAGGTCGAGAGCGTGGAATGTCCTTGAAGGTTCGTATAAGTATGTACTCTGCCCATCATTTAGGAGACAAAGGCTATGATCTTGGATCATCTGCTCAATTTGTCTTCCTCGGAAATTTGTATCTTTACTTCCCCAGAGCGGACTATGGCCATTAAAATCCCCTAATATAATAAATGGCACAGGCAGCTGCTCTATAAGATCATTTAAATCCTGCTGATCAATGTGTTCATTTGGAGGCAAATACAGAGAAACGACTGAAACAAAAATGTGAAAATTTGCTTGGATACCAACAACTTGGAGGGATGTCGTCAAAGAAAGTGCATTTGAGGAATAGTCCAGTGAGGTGAAGAGGCCTACACCCCCACTGGCACGTTCACCTGCAAGATTTTCTTTCCTGAGGGAAGAGAACCTCCGAAGTTCTTGTATTGCTAAGCACACAGGATCATATGCATTGATTATGGATTTGATGTCGAGCAAATTTCGGTGGAAACCGCGACAGTTCCATGAAACGAGGGTGGCCATTATGATTCATGTTTGTTATTTCTGTGCTGCTTTTTAGTTTTTTGTGGGAGGAGATGACTGGGAACTTCTAGACCCTCTTCTATATCCATATTATCTGAATCAACGGATTCAGAAATAATCCCATCAAGAGAGCTGTTGCTGGGGCTTTTATTTTTATTAACTGTTTTCTGAGTGAGATTTTTGGGTTTCCTTTCAATTACTGTTTCTTTTCTTTGTACTATATGTGTTGGGTTTTCTTTTTCCTTGCTGCTAATAATCGGTTGGGTTTTATTTGGTAGAGTCTGTATACCAACTGAAGTTTGGGTGGCAACTGTGCGAGATGATTTAACAGCACTGACGTAAGATGTATTTGGTCGAACCTGTGTGCTTTGAACTAATCTTCTGGCTTGAGCACACGAGATGTTCCTTGTAACTTTTGTAGTCTGCACTTCTTTTTCAGATTTCCATTTTGGGCAGAGGCGAGAAAATGCTGGGAGTTCACCCTTGCAATTTACACATAAAGGCGCGGTGGTGCAGTTCTCACAATCATGACCAATCCGTGAGCATCGGGAGCATGTGATGCTGCCACAACAAGACATCTTAGAATGGCCGAGCGCTGGCATTGGAAGCATCGCATGGGGTTTGGAATATAAGGTCTTGCTGGACAATTTAGGTATTCGGCCTTAATAATTTTAGGCAGATCAGGCGAGTTTAAGGTCAGGATCACGTGTTTCGTGTCGATCAACTGTCCTTCCTTACGCATCTTGATCCGCTTAGCACCACAGACGTTTTGGTCAGATACCTCGGATGCGATCCCTTCTTCAAGAACATACAGAAAGTCGACTTCCGAGATTACACCGCGACAAACATTCAATGTCTTATGTGATGTTACAGTGACATTTGCTTGGCCAAGTTTGGTTACTTGAAATAAAGATGCAGACTGGGTGGCCGAAATTGTATCAATAAACAAGTCTCCAGAGCAGAGATGCTTTATGTTTCTAGGCTCACCAATACAAGAATGGATGTATTTGTTTATTACAAAAGGAGACATCTTTTGCAACTCACCAGAGCAACTACAGACAACAAGGTAGCGGGGACAATTATTTGCATTACTCGCATTTGCATCGGTACGTATTTTTTTTGCAGTTGATTTTTCAGAAGAATTAGCGCTTTGAGCATCGTGACTGACGTTGAAGTCTTTTGTAAAATAGATTTGGGGTTTCGCCACATTGAAGAGAATAAAGATTCGAGTCCGACCACCCCACCCACCACGGAGCCCAACAAGGGAGCACAGCTTCCTGTGCTAGGGCTAGCCAGACCTATACGCAAAATGAAGCCCCACAGTCGGCTTTCCCGAAAGCAGGTACTCCCGAGAGCTTATCCCCAAGCCACTGACACAAGGACTAGTGACCAACCGATTGACACCCATAACGACAACAAGGCACTCCCGTTTAGGTGAAGCGGAGGCCAAAGCAGTGTGTTGGGGACAGTACCTCGCCCCTCAACTACCAGGAATCTCTTTTCCAGCGACACGGGTCTCCACGCACGGCAAACATGTGGGCAGTTTTCTCGCCACTCGAAACCTATAGAGAAGAGAGACACCAGTGTCTAATGACGAGCACAAACCTCCAAGGAGGAAAACCACAAGGAAGAATGGAAGGAAGAAAGCTTTAGCTCAGAAGAGAAGAGACGGAAAAGAGGACAGATCACTGGGGCTCCAGGATCGTGACACCCGTCTCACCAAGATGATCACTTGGAGGGCTAGGGCACCTCGGGATTGCCACACCCGTACTCACAAAAGTGGGCCCCTGAGGGACAGAAAGGGTGAGAAATAAATTGCTACAGATTCAGAGGGTTGCAATGCTACCCATTACGGGATGCTGCAGAACAGTCTCTACCACCAGCTTACAGGTCTTAGCTGGGGTTACGCCTATAGATTTAGTAGCTGAAGCTGAAACACAGATTTATAAAGCTGTTCATATGAAGAAGATATTGATTATTGTGACCTGAAGATTTCCAATAGAGAAATTGATCCAAAATTAGAAAAATTTTATTTTCATCCAGACAAATTTAAAGAGGTCACCTAGAAGACACTTCTTCCAACTGGTATTGGTTTGGAATTATTCTCTGATGGCTCCGTGATTGGTAAAAATGTTGGAGCAGCATTTGTTGCTTTTGCAAATAATAAATTTGTATATAAATCTAAATTAAGATTGAATAATAATTCAACTATTTTTGATGCAGAACTTATTGCCTTTGAAAACCCCATAAGATGGGCTATGAGGAAGAAATGAGAAATATATTATAAATTGGGAGATTTCGGTTTTCACAGATTCCCAGATCATCCGTAGAGCTCTTAATTCAAGAAAATGTTTATCTGTAAAACTTAAATAAAGTCAGAAATTATATTCACAATATTAATTCAAAAATGAAATTACCTATAAATTGGATAAAAGGACATTCGAATATTCATGGAAATGAAGCAGCAGATTCTGCTGCTAAGGAAGCATGCTAGTATAATACAGATATTGATATCACGGTTCCTTTATCTCTTAATTACTATATTAAGAGATATAATCCTACATGACAAGATTCTTCACACATGGCAACAAAGATGGCATTATGACAAAACTGGACGAAAGGTTTATAAAATATTTCCTGTTGTCAAAAAGCAAAGATTAAGTTGCAATAGATTGCTAAATCAATTGATAACAGGACATGGCCAATTTCCAGAATATCTAAAAAGGTTTCATAGGAAAGATATTCATTGCCGATGTGGTCAGGACGCATCTGGAGCATTACATATGGGACTGTGCCTTAACGAAGGAAATTAGGGGAGAATATTTTCGAAATATATCTATAAATAATGAAAAATATCTATATAGCAATAATAAAGCTAAATTAGGACTTATGAAAATTATTACCCATTTGAATAATTATGTATATTTCAATCCTTTTGTTTAATAGCTTAGATTTTTAAGTTGAATTGCCTAAATTATAATGTAATTTGTATATATACAATGTATAATTTACTGAAAATTGTAAATACTTATTGTTCGTTAAGCTAGGCAATATTTGTATTTTATAATTGTTGTTTAGGTTAGCAGTTGTCTTTAGTTCAATTAGTCGCTTTATGTTAAGAAATAAGTAGTTTCTATTCTGAATGAAGGTCGAGATGGCGCGTTGGCGGCGCCGACACATCTCCAGCGGAGGATGAATTTTTGGACAAGTTGTCCTTATTCTGTTGTAGTGTTTATCCAGTTATCTTTCAGTTTGTTTCTTTTTAATTGCCAAAAGTAAAAAATTATGTAATGTAAATAATTATGTAATTAGAGTAAAAAATTATGCACACAATACAATGGAGCCAGGACAGATTAAGCAATTTATCTCTAATAACAATAGAAAAAGAAATGTTACACTTATTACGGTCAAAACCAGAGATTTATGATCATGTAATTGATGATTTTGTTAGTAATACGGATAGACGTATGGATTTTGTGTACAAATGAATAATAAACAGTTAAAGAAATGTTTAATGTACATTTTTTGGTTTTATTATTTTTATTGTTGTTCTCTGCACACCCTGCATGAAAACCTACCGCACGCCACTGGCTGCCAGGTAGTTGCTTCACTAGAAACTGGAGCAAAATTCTCACCAATTGCGTTCACAATTTTTTGTGTTGCGCTGATCACTTGGCCATCTTTTACCAGAAAGCAAAGTGTGTGTACAGTCTACATGCTTTTCTAACTCTCTCTCTCATAGTCGTTTACTTGACATAGAGGAAGTTATTCCAAACACATAAGACCTCCATGATCCCTCTGGCTTTTATGCCTCACTTTTCTTGCAATTGCGTTAGGTTTTTTTAAGGCAATTAGGTTCGAAAGAGTGGGTGTTTATGAAAAAAACTCCCCAAGATTTTCTGTGTTGCTTCAGTGTATCTTGGCATTCACGGTTTCACGATGGTTTTGAGTATTTTGGAAGCTTTGTTGATGTTTTTGGGATAGAGACAGTAGCTACTTGAAAAATGACATGCGTAACTACTTTCACAGCATCGTCGATTGGCACATTTCTTCTGTGATCTCTCCAACAGACGAGAAGAGTTCCCAGTCTGCCCTAGTAAGTATGAAATGGGGAGCTCTTGACACGGGATTTTTTGCATCTCGTGTCATAGATACCAGAATCGGAAAATTAAAAGGATCATATTAAAAGGATAATTTTCAACACTAAATGTGGAGAAAGGCAAAAGAGAGGGGAGCAGATGGCAAGATCTAAGATGTGAAAGTTCCTGGTAGACTCACGGAAGTAGGTGTTGTCTGTTATTAAGGAGGCAAAGGCAATAGTATTCCATCATTTGCTCAATTTGTCTGCCTCAGGAGTTTCTACCTCTACTTCCTCAGAGTGGAATACGTCCATTTAACTCTCCTATGATGATAAAGGGTTCAGGCAGCTGTTATAGTACGTCATTTAGTTCTAGTTGAGCGATACTGATTTAGGGGCAAATAAACAGAACAGACTAAAAGTAAGCTACGTATATTTACTTGGATGGCAACGGCTTGGAGTCCTGTGCTTAAAGATATCGGACTAAAGGGATAGTCAAGTTAAGAGGCCGATACCCCCAGTCACATGCTCACCTGCAAGATTATCTTTCCTCATGAACCAATATGCTGAAGCTTAGCTTGTTGAACGGGTTTTAGTTAAGTCTCTTGAACTGTAAAGCACACATGGTGATGTCAATCTATCAAATTTTTAACATTATCAAGATTTTGGAAGCCGCAAACAATTCCATGAAATGAGGGTGGCCATTACGCTTACTGTTTATTCTTTTGGTGCTATTTTTTAAATTTTCGTGGAAGCAGGTGTTTTGGGACATCTAGACCCTCTTCCACGGTCGCAACTTTTTCAGATGGCAAAGACGTTCCTATCACCATCGATAGAAGATTTGTGTCGTCGATAAGGTAGTGGCCATTGTTTATCGATTATGAAGAGTTTTTAAGGTTTCGATTTCACTTTCTCATATGTGAATTAGAGTTTCAGAGAAAATGTATTACACGAAATCTTGGAGCGAATTTAAAGGAATTCAGACACGAAGTAGAAAGTATTACAAAATACGTTTACTATTATGGAAAATCATTCGATAAAAAGAATAAGTTATATATGCAGATGTAATAAGTAAATAAAATCCTGTTGAATTTAAACGCTTTGTTTAATTATCTAGTTTATGGTTGACCATTTTGTTCCATTTGTTCTCAATTACTTATCAACATAAATTTTTATTCATTTTATTGCATAAGATCTAATTGATGTTTCAAGATTTGGCCCAAGTTAAAAAAAAAAAAAAAGTTTTATAGACATTTATTTAACTGATGTTTCGAGATTCGGTCCAAATTAAAAAAAAAAAGTTCATAGATGTTCATATTCTTAATTTTGTTGCATAATGTGTAATAGCGCTCTGTTTGATCATTATTTAGTTTCATGTCAGCTATTGCATGTTTTTTTTTTTTTTTAAGTATCATGCTTTACAAAACATTCCATACCATATTAAACAAGACATAACTGTGATAGATTTGAAAATTTTTGTTATTGTTTCTTGAGAACAATAATAAAAATGAGTTCTTGAGAAACTCATTGATGACTACTATATTTTTCATCCTGTTTTATTGTATAAATGCAGTCTGTTGATTTGAAATATAATCACTTTATAGTCAGCGTGTAAGGAAATCCATTCTTTAGTTTTATCACAAACACTACCAATTCAGAAAATATTCTGTGTTATCTTCAGTTCATAGTTGACCATAAAATTATGAGCATAGAAATATCAGGAAGTTATAAAAATGAAGATATTGATACTTTTTAGAAAACAGGAAAGTTTTCTGAAATGTATTTATTTCTTTAGGGATGTATAAGTCAGTGCTACTTACACAATGAAGTTACAATGATTTTTATAAACAAATCATACTTTTTTAAATGTGAAATTCAATTTAACATATGCATGCACTTGTGGAATTTGTCTGCAGTGGAAGAAATTGTGGTATGAACAAAATTAAGCTGAATCAAATTATAAAGTTACAGAAAATTTGCTATGGTAGTTGAATTTAAATTGCCAGGAATCTTTCTCCTTTCGCTGTTGTATGCCAGTGAAAGAAAACCAGTTAAGAACAACATCCCGCAAACAAAAATGTGCTTGTAAGAAGGTGTATTGATTGATTTTCGAGCGACTTATTTCAGATTTAAAATATATACAGTATCTGGAATCAGTGGCTATTCCGGATTTTAGGTTAACAATTTAAATCTAGTAAGATGACATGTAGAACGGTATGAACAAGTAATTTCATCTAAAATGGTGTGTAAAATCTTTTGATTTGATTATTGAATTTTACTCAGAAAAAATCTGAGTATGCTATCACAATCAAGAGTATACAATGAACAGTTACCAAATTATTTAATCAATAAACCAAAATGGTTAATTGATCACATAAAATCTAAATTAAGGGCTGCTGAGGTTTATGTGGGTAGCATAAAAAAAATTTCACATGGCTACTTTAAAGTTTCTTCTGAAAATAAGCATGATGCAGTTTATTCTGTCACATTTGATGAACAGAAGCTACTGTGTCAGTGCACATGCTTAGATTTCAGAAGAAACCGACTGCTGTGCAAGCATATTGTATTTACTGGCCTGAAGTTTCCAACCTGGAGTTTGAATTGTACTGCAAAATGGATATTTTCAAGGCCCATTTTTTTAAAGTTGATGAAGATATAGTTTCTGGAAGTATCCCAGGCACCAGAAAATGTAAATGTTCAACTGAAAATCCTACAGGTGGAACATCTGACTGTATACCTGCCATATTGGAAGATGAAAAATTAAACAAAAAGCGAAATTTGATCAGTCAGTGTGATGCGAACTATCGATCAATTCGGTCACTGCAGCGGAATTTAAAAGAAGATAGTTTAAATAACATTGCTAACTCTTTGAAGCAGATTTTCGAATCTACTTCAAAAGCAATTATCCGAGAAGAACACATAGGGATACCACTTCAAAATGAAAGAGAAATTAAATTAGAGAAAAGGAAAAAATTATTAAGAAGTATGGTCAGCTAAACCTCCATCGCCAAAAAAAATAACAGAGTTGGAATGAATAGTTTCTTTAAAGTTGATAACCTTAAAGAAACCATTTCAGTAGATGGCCGCTAATTTAAATTAGTTGAAAATCTGAAGCAGGCTACAAAGAGCCTTTGGGCAAAGGCAATATCCCCACCCACGAGTGGATAATAGAGTAATCTCGGGGACCTGCATGCCATGGATACAGTAATGCTGATTTTCAAATAAAATAATAAATTTCTTACTTTTAGTACAGTCTTAAATACTGCATTTTATCATATTTGAAATACTTTAGTGTGTGTATGCTTTTAATATCGCCACTGTAAATTCTGGATTCTTCAGAATTTACTGTGAGAAAACTAACAATCCACTACCAAATACCAGATTTCAGACAATTAAAATTGACAATAATTCAAAGTACAGCATATAGCTTTGTAAAATTCAATAAACATAGTCATATTATTATTCAGTAATATTTTATTTCATAGTTCAGAAACATTTATTTGAGAATCAGATAACTTATTTCTGTTTAATAATACTGCAGCTGCATTGATATTCTGTTCAAGACATATGACCAATACAATATTTAATGCACTCAGAACTGAATGTGACTTTAATGGCATATTTGCTACCAGGGAAACCATTATGCAGGGTAGTTTTACAGGCTAACTTGCTTTCAAATTAGCGGCTCTGTAAAAGGATCGTCCGCTTGTACTGACACTGCCTGCTCTTCGTATTATTTGGTTGCAATAACCAGTAATGGTAAAAACACTTGTAATTTCAGTGTATGGATAGCCCAATTACATGAGTGCAACATTTTTCACTACTTTTTCTGGGAAAAAAAAAAAGAAGATTCATATTGCATGCATACAAGCCTATAAGTATGCCACAAATTGTAATAACATATAAAAAAAATTCTTTAATTATATAATGAAAAAAATAAATAATAAATGTAAATTTTAATATATAAGAAGTAATAAATGTAAATATTTCAATAAATGAATGGATAAAAAATGGCTTCTAAACAACCTCATGCTTAAATTACTTTGAGAAATTAAAGCCAAGAAAAGCATTATGAAACAAATGTAGATAAACACAAATTGCCTAATATATTTAATTTGAATATCTGTTTTGAAATGAAGGATATAAACAGCCTTAATGTACTTAATAACTCAGATTTGTAATGCATATATTTTTATTTCCAATGGTAGACAAAAATATATATATATGTACACACTAAATGACAAATAGAGAATAAGGAAGCCTATTTACTGCTTGTACATCCTCTAGCCTTCCAGTAATAGCCACAGGGATCCTGTATAAAGAGAGCTATGAATTTTGCAGCTGGTAGAGTTTGTATCCGAGAACGGAATTTTCAATTAGAAAAGTTTTGCTGAATAATAATTAGTTAAAAGACAAGTTACTATGATGGGTATCGGAAATGGATATGTAGGTGAAGAGCGAAGGGTTGCTTTAAATTACAGAGATTTCTAATACATTAATTTAATTATATTTTTTTTAAATATCATTTTAGTAATATACTTTCATAAAACATTTATTTTATTATCCAGAATTATTTTCTAATTAACTGAATGATACAGTGTAACTTTCAGTGATCCATTGTTAAAAAAAGGCTTTTTCTGAATGGCTTAAGAATAATACAAGGAAATAAGCTTATTTTACACACACCTCATGGCATGAGAAAAGGAATTTCTGAAGCATTTTAAAAACTGTAAAAAGATATAGGTACATATACAATAGAAATGATTTTTAATACTAAACAAATATACTGGAAATCGTTCTGGAAACAAAATTCAATACTTGCCCATAGTGAGAAGGCCAACATGTGAAAGCTTTTTTACAAAACTGCAAAGCATTGTGTAAGGAGGAAAATTTCCAAAAGCCATTTTCAAATTTTTAATAATATAAGTAACAATTATAAGATATTGCTTTCTTATCAGTAACATGGGTTGTTTGAACTAACAAAGAAAAACAGCTGAATACACATATTAGTAACTTTAAATTGCATAAGTATCACAATGAGTTAAATAATTTTAAATCACAAAATATAATGAATCCTCTGTAAGATAGCCAGACACAGCTGCTACAAAAAATTTTGTATGGACGTGGTTGTCTTAGGGAGGTACTATTTGATGCCAGGATTATTTATGTTGTTAAATTACCACTTTTGTCATTGTGATAGCATTCTCTGTGTATATATTTTGAATCTGAAAATAATGCATTCAGCACGGCATACACACATACTTCAGGGATAATTGGGTACAACAAAAATTCAATTCAATAAATCCAAATCTATTTAGATACAGAAATAATTGTATGATTAAAATGATGAAAATATATAGTTTCTTTTATTATTAATTACCTGATACAAACAATGCATAAATCTTAACAATAAGCAGGATTATGATTTCTAAAGAAATCAATAACAAACACAAATAAACAAAATATTAGTAAACTTGAAGCACTACAGATCTTAATATTAAACATAAATGCTGCAAAAATGAAAAAGAAACAGGTGTCTACATGACAGGCGACAGAAAGAAATTGGAGAGTATGCTTAAATGATAAAAACGAAATTCATAATACCATCTATTGACAGAAACAGAACAAAATGCAAATAAGAAGCAAACTCCTTAAAAGCTAACAATAAAGATTTACGGATCATTCAAATAAATAAAAATTCAGCGAATCCTGTGTTCTAACATATGTAATTATTACTACTCCCTGCGGAACAATGTTTGCTACACCAGCATACCTACACAGCCTAGGCTCTACACCTTGTAGAATAAGTTAGTAGCTTCGAAAATTGATATATGATTAACCTATCAATTTTAGATATAATTTTTTTATATATATATTAAGAGTTAAAGCTTAAATTTAATATGCTCAATTGCACATTAAAAACTAACAGATATGAGCAAAAGATGAACTAGGAAGTTAATGAGCTGTTAATTAGATTAAGCCCAGAGGCTGTCAAGCTTCTGAAATGTGATATCACATGGTAAGATAGTGGAAATACTAGCAGCTCGAATCCATGTTAATAACTAATATGAAAAGATTACACAAAAGGAATGCATGATAGAAAATGATAATTAACTTTACATATATACATACATAAATACAGACATATAGCACAGGGATACAGTAAAATGATGGTACATAGCAACTAGAGGTATGAAGAAAAAAGGTTAGGTTTACATAATCCAGGTACTAATACTTAAATCGTACATATACAATCAGTACATTCTCATATCTATTTTATAAACACGCATTATTATTCCTTAGCCAACAATACAGACATATATAAATTTTCATTATTTTTTTACACTCCTTATATGCGCAATTGCTGTTTTTCATTAACATGAGAACTTAACTCAGCTATATAAGCAGCTTTCTGTTTATCGAGACTTTTCCTCACTCTCTGAGTTCAGGGAATTTCTCACAATGAATTCATCCGAATAATAGAAATAATTGACTGTATCATAGAGATTTATTCACATTCTGTCCAGTCTCGTATTCAGAAAGAAAAAAAAAAAAGAAATATGAAGGTAGGCCCTTTTCAATTCCGGAAGATTTTCCATATACATCATTACCTCCATTCCGAATAAAACGTAAACAAAGTACCGAGACTTTGTAATCGATTACAAAGCCCAATGTATATCAAAGTATATTAGCTCTTCGTCATCGATGGTGAAAGGAACGTCTATGCCATCTGAAAAAGCGGCGACCCTCTTCCACATCCATCTCAGAATCTATATCGTCTGAGCTGATGCTTCCAAAGGAGCTCAAACTGGGATTTCCGAGATGTTTTATAGTTTTCTTTTGTTTCTTTACTGGTTTCGCTTTGGTTATGCTTTGTTTCTCTGTTCTGTTAAGCCTTAATTGTTGATGTTACTGATTTCTGTGGTTTTTTTTTTTTTTTTTCCTGGATTGGCTGTTTATTTGGCAAGCCTATTGATGTTTGCATACTTACTGATTTAAACGATTTCAATGCACCAACATAGGACAAATATTTTTGGGGCTGTGCACCTGTTACTTTTATTGTTTGCACCTCCTTTTCTGATTTCCATTACTGACACTGTCCTAAGAATGCTACATCATATCATTTGCAGTTTGCACAGAGTGGCTCAGCATTGCAATTTTCAGTTTAATGGTCTTCCACAGAACAACCTGCACATATGGTTTTGCCACGACAGAGACATTTTTTATTGCCCAAAGCTCTGGCACTGAAAACAATGCAAAGGGTTCGGTATGTAAGGTCTTACGGGGCAATGTAAGTAACCATCCTTAATACTTTTTACAGATTAGGCGAATTGAAGTTCAGGATTGTGTGATTCACACTAATGAACTGATCATCTTTTCACATCTTCATCTGTCTGGCAGCACAGACATGCTGGTCAGACAATTCCCTCTTCTGAAATGGAACGGAGGTTGAGCTCTGAGATAACACCACAGGAAAAATCTAGTGTTTCATGTGCTGATACTTCAACCTCGATTTGTCAGAGTTTGTTCAAGCCAAGGAGTGATGCAGACTGAGTAGCTGATGCAGTTTCGACAAGCTTTCCAGAGCACAACCGTTTGATATTCTTCGGTTCCTCAGTTCAAGACTGAACGTGCGTGAAGTTGCTTATGACAAGAAATTTCGTTGGACTTGCTGGATTTATATCTGGGTTTACATTTACATTTGTTTTTAGTCTTTTTGAAGCATAATTATACTCATTGGTATTTATTAAATTTCTGGAAGCTGTATTGAAGAAACATTAAGATTCGGACCCGGCAGCCCCACCACAAGGGGACGCAGAAACCTGCGCCAGGGTTAACCGGGTCTATATCCAATCTGAAGCTCCACGGTCAGCTTTCCCGAAAGCACGAAGTCCGAAGCTTATCCCCAAGCCACTGACATAAGGACTAGTGACCAGACAATTGACACCTGTCAGGACAACAAGGTGCCTCCAGTTTAGCTGAAGCAGAGGCCAAAGCAATGTGTTGGGGACAGTACCTCGCCCCTCAACTACCACGACCCTCCTATCCAGCGACACAGGTCTCCATGCACAGCAAACACATGGGCAGCTTTCTCATCACTTGAAATCTAGAGACAAGGTCTGTTCCAGTGTGTCATGTCTGTTCCAGTCTGTCAGTCCCAAACTCCGAAGAGGAAAATCACAAGGAAGAAAGGAAAGAAATAGGCTTCAGCTGAGAGGAGAGGAAGCGGAAATGAGGATAGATCACTGGGGCTCCAGGATCGTGACACCTGTCTCACAAGATGGCTAGGGTACCTCGGGATTGCCACACAAGTACATACTGTTTTTGAAAGATTAACTTCATACGGATTAACAATTAACACTTCGGAATGTGTTTTTGGAGTTCCCAAAATATCTTTCTTATGACATTTAATTAATAAAGATGGTACCAAGCCTCTGACAAACAAAGTTGAACCGCCTCATTTCGGATACCTGGCTCTTGGCTGAATTTGGCCACCATCTTGGATTTCAAAAATGTGCCAAAAAGCACATTTTGAAATCCAAGATGGCGACCAAAAATTGTTTTCCCTATCCGAGGGAAAACAATTCTAAACTGCCAAGAAGGGAAAATTTAACTGACACATATTCATGTTGACATTCTGATGGTATTCATCGCTGTTTCTTCAGTGTTGTGTAACAAAGTTAACGTTATATAACTAATATGAGAACTTTATAATTTTCATATGACAACATTTGATATCAGTATAATATGAGAACTTAATAATTTTAATTCAATTTATAGACTTTTTAGTATATATAATGATAAATCTCAATTAACGAGTACTCTTAAATTTCTATTTATATGAAACATGGTAGGGCCAGTATTTAGTAGTGCTCAATGTGTAAACAATCTGGCTGGAAGGCAGTTTCCAACCTAAAAACTTAACTGAAATTATATCACTTGGCATTTAAATTAAAAATGGAATTATATGCCATTTTCTGTAAATTTCATATTTTTTACACTTATATGCTGGTAAGTGTATGGTGGTGGTGGTGGTGGGTGAAAATTTTGGCGCAAAACCAGAAATGGTTATACTGCGCCAAACACAAGGTGATGAGATATAAAGTGATATAGACAATGAAATTAAAATAGGTATGAATTAAGCAAGTAGATAAAAGAATGTACAAAATCCAGTGGATGAGGTCATATACAATCAGCTAAAATCACAAGTTTTGAAACTAATACACAAAATTAAAATCAGTTCATATAAGGTGATAAACACCAATATCTTTTAAATAGTAAAATAAATTACGACTGACTTCTCTTCCAATTAAATGGTCGAGATGTAAGTCACAGCTGTTAAAATATTTCTGACGAATACTATTAACAGATGGACATTCAATTAAAAGGTGACGGACTGTTAAACATATACCACATTTTGAGCACAGAGGCTCACTGTCAGCATTTAAAAGATAGTCGTGTCATTCTGGTGTGACCGATTCTAAGTCTAGTCAAAAGAACTTCCTCCTTACGTCTTCCATTAAAATGCCAAAGTTTGATTCTATGTTTCACGCTCTTTAATTTATTAAAAGACTGAACATCCCAAAACTGCCATTTTTCCAATATCTTTTGCTTTATAAAACTACTAATATCTAAGATAGGGACGAGGCGACTGGATATTTCAACAGCTGATTTTGCGACGACATCTGCCCGCTCATTACCTTTTATACCGGTATGCCCTGGAACCCAGCAATAGAGAATTTCAAATCCGAGCATTTTTAATTTCCAGTTCAGTTTCAGGATATCAAAAATTACCGGATTATGGGTGTTCGAAAAAGCTTCTAAAACTTTTAGCGCGCTGTAGGAATCTGAATAAATTATAAACTTTTTCTGCTGTCGCTTTGATACGTACAAAAGTGAATGATATATTGCAGTAAGTTCAGCTGTTAAGACTGAGGAAGCGTGATGCAAACTTCTGCCTTCTACATGGTCACCAATTACAAATGCCGTCCCGACATGACAAGTTGACTTTGAACCATCTGTGTATATTGGAACATATTCTTGATATTTATATCAGAAATTAGCACAAAGTTGGGTATAGATGACATTGTTAGTGTTTTTTTTCATCTGATGGGAAAAAGTTTCAAGAATCTGGATTCCTGCCTGTTCCCAAGGAGGAATTTGTAAGTATTGCATGGCTTGGGGGGATATATCAGACAGGGAGAGTTCCTCGATCAGAGAGCGAACTCTCAAAGAAAACGGAGGCACACCGGATGACCGTGCATCAAATAAAATGTCACAGCTGTTATCAGTCAAAGCTAGCCTATTAGGATTGTCAGGTTGTAATAAAATGCTAAAATAATGCAAGAGAGACAACTGCTCACGCCTCAAACGAAGTGATGGTTCATGGCAATCAACGTAAAGACTCTGAACAGGAGATGTTCTGAAAGCTCCAGAACAAATCCTCAGAGCTTGATGATGCACAGGATCTAGTTTTAGCAACACAGAAAACCGAGCCAATCCGTAGATAACTGAGCCGTAGTCCAGTCTAGAGCGGACAAGTGCTCTAGAGATGCGAAGCATGGAGCATCGATCAGCACCCCAGGAGGTATTCGACAGGACTTTTAGTATATTAAGTACTTTTATACACTTCTTTCTCAGCTGTGAAACATGAGAAAGGAAAGTCAGTTTCTGATCGAATATCACTCCTAAAAATTTTGCTTTAGGTGCAACTGGAATGATCCTCAGGCGGGAGACCTCTCTTTCTACAAAAATGCACGCAGATGGTCTTCTGTTCAGAAAACGTAAATCCTTGGTTGACTGACCATTCGTGGATCTTATTCAATGCGATCTGCAGTTGCCTCTCTATATGTCTCATATCTGCCCCTCGACAACTAATCTGGAGGTCGTCGACATACAAAGATCCTAAAATAGTTGGAGGAAGTTCTTTTAATACAGAGTTAATTTTCAGACTAAATAAAGTGACACTAAGAACAGAGCCTTGAGGCACACCCTCTTCTTGTTCAAAGATTTCTGACAAAACAGAGCCGATCCTAACTTGGAAGGTTCTAGAACTCAAAAAATTCTGAATGAAAAATGGTAGGTTGCCACGCAAGCCACTATCATGGAGATTACGAAGGATCCCATAACTCCATGCCTTATCATAAGCTTTTTCAATGTCAAAAAAAATAGAGACAAGATGGTTTCTTCTAAGGAAAGTTTTACGAATAGATGTTTCCAAAAGGAGCATATTGTCTACAGTTGTCCTTCCCTTTCGGAAACCGCTTTTATAAGGTGACAATACATTATTCTTTTCTAAGAAATACACTAGGCGGCTGTTTACCATCTTTTCAAACAGTTTGCATATGCAGCTTGTAAGGGCTATTGGCCGATAATTCGAGGGATTCCGCGGGTCTTTTTCTGGCTTAGCGAGAGGAATGACAACAGCTCTCCTCCATGCACTGGGGAAAGTACACTCCTTCCACACCATATTGTAAAGAGTCAGAAGGGCACTCAGTGACTTACAGGATAGTTGCTTCAGCATATCGTAGCTCACGCCGTCAAGGCCCGGACAAGATTTGTGTGTCTGGAACAAAGCTCTCTTTAATTCAAGCATAGTAAAATCCCTATTGTAGGGTTCAGACTTGGAGGAATTGAAAGCAATGGGATTTTTTCCGGAGCGCTGCTTAATATTAACAAATGCGGGAGAATAATTTTTGCTGGAAGAAACGGCAGAAAACGTCTCACCAATAGTATTTGCAATTTCTTCTACGGAGCTAATCACTCCGCCATCTTTTTCCAAAAAATAAAGTGAGTGGTCTTTATATATTAGACATGCTTTTTTAACTCTCTCCCAAACTCGTTTACTTGGTGTAGAGGATGTTATTGAAGACACATATGAAATCCAGGAATCCCTCTGGCTCTGCCTTCTTACTTTTCGTGCATTAGCTTTGGCTCTTTTAAACGCTATAAGGTTTTGCAAAGTAGGATTCCTACGAAAAATTCCCCATGCTTTTCTCTGTTTTTTCAGCGCTTCATGACAGTCGCGATTCCACCATGGTTTTGAATACTTTAGCATTTTTCCTGATGTTCTAGGAATGGAGAGCATAGCTGTCTGTATAACAGTATTAGTAACTGCTTCAACTGCGTCATCGATATGCACATCTTCTACCATGTTCCCCGTCAGCTCTGCAGTGGAAGAGAAGAGTTCCTAGTATGCCCTATCAAGTATGAACCGTGGGCTTCTGGACATGGGGTTTGCTCCTCTTCGTGCAAGAGATACAAAAATGGGGTAATGATCGCTATTGTAAAGGTCATTTCTAACAGTAAAAGTGCAAAATGGCAACAGGGATGGTGAACAGATGGCAAGGTCGAGAGCACGGAATGTCCTTGAAGGTTCATGGAAGTATGTACTCTGCCCATCATTTAGGAGACAAAGGCTATGATCTTGGATCATCTGCTCAATTTGTCTTCCTCGGGAGTTTGTATCTTTACTTCCCCAGAGCGGACTATGGCCATTAAAATCCCCTAATATAATAAATGGCACAGGCAGCTGCTCTATAAAATCATTTAAACCCTGCTGATCAATGTGTTCATTTGGAGGCAAATACAGAGAAACGACTGAAACAACAATGTGAAAATTTGCTTGGATACCAACAACTTGGAGGGATGTCGTCAAAGAAAGCGCATTTGAGGGATAGTCCAGTGAGGTGAGGAGGCCTACACCCCCACTGGCACGTTCACCTGCAAGATTTTTTTTCTGAGGAAAGTGAACCTCCGAGGTTTTGCTTGTTGTTCTGGTTTCCAATTTGTTTCTTGTATTGCTAAGCACACAGGATCATATGCATTGATTATGGATTTGATGTCGAGCAAATTTCGGTGGAAACCGCGACAGTTCCATGAAACGAGGGTGGCCATTATGATTCATGTTTGTTATTTCTGTGCTGCTTTTTAGTTTTTTGTGGGAGGAGATGACTGGGAACTTCTAGACCCTCTTCTATATCCATATTATCTGAATCAACGGATTCAGAAATAATCCCATCAAGAGAGCTATTGCTGGGGCTTCTATTTTTATTAACTTTTTTCTGAGTGAGATTTCTGGGTTTGCTTTCACTTACTGTTTCTTTTCCTTGTACTGTATGTGTTGGATTTTCTTTTTTCTTGCTGTTAATAATCGGTTGGGTTTTATTTGGTAGAGTCTGTATACCAACTGAAGTTTGGGTGGAAACTGTCTGAGATGATTTAAGAGCACTGACGTAAGATGTATTTGGTCGAACCTGTGTGCTTTGAACTAATCTTCTGGCTTCAGCACACGAGATGTTCCTTGTAACTTTTGTAGTCTGCACTTCTTTTTCAGATTTCCATTTCGGGCAGAGGCGAGAAAATGCTGGGTGCTCACCCTTGCAATTTACACATAAAGGCGCGGCGGTGCAGTTCTCACAATCGTGACCAATCTGTAAGCATCGGGCGAATGTGATGCTGCCACGACAAGACATCTTAGAATGGCCAAAGCGCTGGCATTGGAAGCATCGCATGGGATTTGGAATATAAGGTTTTACTGGACAATTTAGGTATCCGGCCTTAATATTCTTAGGCAGATCAGGCGAGTTGAAGGTCAGGATGACATGTTTCGTGTCGATCAACTGTCCTTCCTTACTCATCTTGATCCGCTTAGCACCACAGACGTTTTGGTCAGATAGCTCGGATGCAATCTCTTCTTCAGGAACATACAGAAGGTCGACTTCCGAGATTACACCGCGACAAACATTCAATGTCTTATGTGACGTTACAGTGACATTTGCTGCGCCAAGTTTGGTTATTTGAAGTAAAGATGCAGACTGGGTGGTTGAAATTGTATCAATAAGCAAGTCTCCAGAGCGGAGATGCTTTATGTTTCTATGCTCACCAATACAAGAATGGATGTATTTGTTTATTACAAAAGGAGACATCTTTTGCAGCTCCCCAGAAGGACTAGAGACAACAGGGAAGCGGGGACAATTCTTTCCATTATTCGCATTTCCATCGGTACGTATTTTTTTTGCAGTTGATTTTTCAGAAGAATTAGCACTTTGGGCGTCGTGACTGACATTGAAGTCTTTAGTAAAATAGATTTGTGGTTTCGCCATATTGAAGAAAATAAAGATTCGGGTTCGACCGCCCCACCCACCACGGAGCCCAACAAGGGAGCACAGCTTCCTGTGCTAGGGCTAGCCAGACCTATACGCAAACTGAAGCCCCACAGTCGGCTTTCCCGAAAGCAGGTACTCCCGAGAGCTTATCCCCAAGCCACTGACACAAGGACTAGTGACCAGCCGATTGACACCCGTGAGGACGACAAGGCGCCTCCCGTTTAGCTGAAGCGGAGGCCAAAGCTGTGTGTTGGGGACAGTACCTCGCCCCTCAACTACCAGGACCCTCCTTTCCAGCGACACGGGTCTCCACGCACGGCAAACACGTGGGCAGTTTTCTCGCCACTTCAGAACAACATTCGAAAACTAGAGACAAGAGCTGTTCCAGTCTCTCATAACAAGCCCCAACCTCCGAAGAGGAAAACCACAAGGGAGAGAGGAAGGAAGAAAGCTTCAGCTCAGAGGAGAGGAGACGGAAAAGAGGACAGATCACTGGGACTCCAGGATCGTGACACCCGTCTCATCAAGAAGATGATCCCCTGGAGGGCTAGGGTACCTCGGGATTGTCACACCCGTACTCACAAAAGTGAGCCCCTGAGGGGCAGGTAAGTGTATGATACACTGGTTATCATAAATTAAGAAAAAATCACAAAAATAGCAAAAATTCTGTCAAAACTAAGCTGAGTAAAATTGCAATATGCAAATTAGTAGAGCTGCACTCGGAATACGTCATCTGCGAGGAGCATTAAAGTCCATGTTTGAAAGCAAGCCCACATTTCCACTGTGATAGTAACATCAGAAATCTGAGATAGCCAATTCGTAACAATGACCTCCAGGCATCATTTGCACGCAGAACTATAATGGACAGCCACTAGAGGCAGGACAAAGTCAAACAGAAGTGGCCAGATGGCTAAATGTGAGTCCTTCTGTGGTTCATAGACTTTGGAGGCAATTTCAAACCACAGATTCGGCATCTAGGAGGTTCAGCCAAGGACGGCCAGCTGCTACGTCGAGAGCCGATGACCGATATTTGACATTATGTGCACGCAGGAATAGAACCGCTACTATGATTCTTCTTACATCCTGCCTTGTTGCAGCTAGCGGAAGTCAACGTCAACTGTGCGTAGAAGGCTTCACAAAGGTGGTCTGTATGCGAGGCGACCAGCCATTAGTGTGCTGCTCACATCACGCCATAGGCAGGACCGTTTGCAGTGGCTACATGTCCACTGGATGCCCGATCAATAGAGAGCTGTTCTCTTTACGGATAAGTCCAAGTTTAGTCTAGAAAGCGATAGTCGCCGATATTTGATATGGAGATAACCTGGAACCCGTTATATTCCGTCAAACACCCGTGAAAGAGATGCATGCGAATGTCTGTGTCTGTGTGGGGGGATGAAAGAGATGTCTGTGTTTGGGGTGGTTGCACAGACCTCCATGTCTTTCCAAGGTGAACCGTGAATGCTCAGGCTTATAGAGATGACAACCTTGATGCTTATGTGCACCCCCATATGCTGACACAATAGGTGATACTTTCCTGTTACAAGACGACAATGCAAGACCGCACAAGGTTCACATCGTAGATGATTACCTTCAACAGGAAACAATTATGCGCATGGAGTAGCCAGCTTGATCCCCAGACTTGAATCCTATCGAGGAAGTTTGGGATGCTTTAGGGAGACGTCTAGCTACTTTCAGTCTGCCCCCTCAGACCCTTACCGCGCTTGCAACTGCTTTGCAAGAGCAATGGCTCTCGTTTCCTAAGGAACTGGTAGACCGCATAATTGAAAGCATCACACGTCGCTGTATGTGCTGTATTGCTTCTGGAAGCGATCATATTCCACATTGAAGTTACTTTTCCTATAGCAAACTGACACCTTCAATTTGTTCATTTTATAGATGTGCTAATTTCTATACTACTATAATTGTCTGGTAATTTCTTTTTATGTTATTTGATACCTTACTATGTGTTGCATATTGTGGGTAAGTTTCATAAAATTCTACATGTAACTTTTTGAGTAATCGTGATTTTTGTGATTTTTCGTTAATCGTTAATTTATGATAACCAGTGTAACGTTCCGCACCGAAACTACAAATCCGTTAGTTTTCAAATCCATCTGCAAATGTGCCAATTAAAAAAAAAAACCTTCGTTTAAGGATTAGAAAATTTTGAGGAAAATTGAGTCAGGATTTTTAAATAATAATGATTTATATAACAGAAACTGATCTAAAACAAAGACTGTTATAACTAAGGCCTCTCTTATTGGTATCTTTGTTCCTTCGAAAAAGGTGTTTTTAACTGAAATGATCATTCCTAAACAGTCGTTGCAACTTCTTATGCTGCACACCCACCTCCAGCCCAACTTGGTCTCTTTTCTCTTGTTGCTTGTCATCGGTGACTGGCACTTGGGGCAAGATAGTGGTTTGTCCTGTCTTGGAAGAAGTCAGGCATCGGTAGCAAACTCGACTGCAGCTGCCTCTGTATTAAATAAATGCATATTGGTAATTAAACAGAAATTTTTCAGTTTTTCATGCAAAGAAGCCATATCAAAAAAGAAAAAGATCATATCAAGAAACAGTTTAATGAAATTTAGGAATTATACAAAAGTCAGAAGTATAAGAATTAAGAAAGTTTAATAAAAATGAAAAGTAATTATATGTTTAATGAAAAAATATTAGTTAATTCTAGGAAGATGGAAAAGTGAAAAGTTCAAACTAGAAAGTACTTTTAAAAAATTAAGGAAAATCAAAATAATAGTAATGATATAGATCTATGAAAACAAAATATAAAAACAAATTTCAAGTGAAAAATAATATATAAATCAAATAGATGAAAATAGATTAAAAGTAAACTTAGCTTTGGCCCAGTCCAAACCATGTTTTCAATTAAGTACGGAGGTACTGATGTCTTTCAGCACCTGGAGAGTTAACCGCGGGAGAATCTGATTGCGGTTGCAAAAAATTTTAATTTACAAATAAATGTTTTTCGGTACACATATTTTTAAAACATTTTTAAACAAGAGATAGAGAAGAATAATAGGTATTGTTATTTTTGCTTGGAGACATTCGTGCATGATTAATTAAAAAGGGATTTTTCAGGTTTTGTGACATATTTATCCTATAAAAAATATGCAAATTATTCAACTTTTCGTTTTAATTAAATTAATTAAGTCTATCAATTGTTTTTTAAGCATCGGCAAAAAAAGCTGTTATGTTTTATTTTTGGTTTTTTAGCCCAAAGGGTGTTAGCCCAGAAGGGCTATTAATTTCGTTTTGGCATTTTGCGTTGATTCACGTTTCAAACTGTTTCCACTAAATATTATCGGCGTGTATTATATTTTAAGAAATTCAATAATGTCACAAATCAGCAGTACCTAGCGCAATGCAATTTTGAATAACGTACGTCTTCACCCGAATATGGGCATCTGGAAGACCAAATTTGGAATTTGTTTTATTAACTATTTGATATTTTGTAAAGCATTTATGTATTTAAGAAATTCCACGATTTCACAGCGAGCAATTGCAACATTATATGGCACAAGGCTGTCTATCAGAAATTCTAAAGATATGCGCTTTTAAATATTTTGTGATATTGCTGCACAGTTTGGAGGTTCAAAATTGAAAGATGGCATGTTTGTTGATTTTGAAATCTCAATTCTATTGACTTTAAGAATTGTTTTCAGTTGGCAAGAGGTGTTTATACGTCTCACCAACTCATACGCTATTATTGGTATGCTTTAATTATTGATTATTTGTTACTTTTTTTTTATCTTTGCTGCAGTCTTTGATAATGCTTGGCATTTCTTATGTCAAACTTATAACGAAATAAATATACTAAAAGGTGCAACTAACCATAATACCTACGTTTTGAAGCTGAAGGATTTTTAAACATTTCACTTATTAGCTGAAAAGCAGACCGTAATTTGGGGAGATGGTTGTCTGGGGAGGTAGCGAAATTAGTTGCTATTTCGGTGTAATAATTGGGTCATGTCCACGAGTTCTGTCTAAATGTGTGACTTGTGTGATTATTAATGAAGAGCTCACCAGCAGTCAAGTGATAAAGTGTCTGAGCAGTGGTAGTTTAGTCCGAAGTTCGAATCCCAATAACGCGCTGCGGTCCGTGGTTTTAGTCATGTGTATAGGAGCCAGTTTCCCTTAGAAAAAGAACTAATTAATTACACACTACTAATGAATCATATGACTTTAGTAATGTGAATAAGTATAGAAATATTATATAATTGTTGAATAACTAGGTAGTTTGTCATGTCCACGAGTTCTGTCTAAATGTTTGCTTTAAATGTCTAAATGCGTGGCTTTGTGTGATTATGTGATTATTAATGAAGGGATTGTCATGTCCATGAGTTCTGCATAATGCTTACATTTATACTAATAATAATAATAATAAATAATTAATTACATAATGGTAGGCACGATCATCTCATTATGCATATACTCATTAGACATGTACACATTACACATACTCATTACACAATAACTGCTTAATATAATAAATAATTGCATAATAATACATAATAAACATTACATGTATATGTGTGAACATGGTCGCTATATTCCATAATAATTGGTGAAAATGGTCGCTATATTATATAATAATTGCTTAATATAATTATTAATTACATAACAATAACATTAGTAAAATCACTGATTAGAATCGTTTCCACTCCGATTAAGTAGGAAACAAATTTCTAAACTTCTAACCTCGTTTGATCACACACAAGAAGAGAAGTAAAATGGTCACGTTACGATCAATACGCAGCCTGAGAAGTTTTCCCTAAATTCTCATAAAGTCATCATCACATTCTGTCCACTGAGCTTTTAAAGACAGAACGGAATTTTTCTCACCGATCGCTTTCTGCTTAATATAATAAAATAATTCCGTACGGTATGTATGTTTTTGATTCTCCTCTTTTACGACAAACCAGCTAAGGGCGTTTTTAACTGATTTCTTATTGATTACCGAACGGAAAGAATTTTCACCAGATTATCGAACATGGATCCAAATTTGACGAAAATGGCAAAACTCATAAACATAGCGGCTAATATTCGAACGCTAGAAGCTGAGATTGCTAATTTTAGCGAAAATAATCAAAATCTTCCTAAGGAAGAATTTGATCAGATCTTAAACCAGCTGAATAATCAATTACTAAATTATAGAGAGCAGTTATCGACTGAACAAGACCTCAGTAAGTTAATAAATACTTTAACACAAGCACGTCAGAAAATAACTGGACCCCTGCTCCCTATCCAATAATAGCGATAGAAGCGATAGCAACCCACCAACTCAATTGTCAAACCAATTTAATTCACTCACAATAGACCAAAATCTCGAACACAACGATGATATGGAAGAAAATTCTCCCATCCGCCAACAATAGCTCTCAATTCATTAAACCAACTAAAACAGCTAATAAAATTCCACCTCTCGTTATCACCCAGCAGAGACTGGAAAATAATGCTAAAACATTTGATTGAAACTCTCAAATTTTGAAAATTCGAAGCCAAAATGGAAGGCGAAAACTTAGTAATAAAACTCACTTCCATCGAAGAGTATCGCAAAGCTCAGGCCCATCTTGAAGATAGAAAAATCCCCTATCATACATTCCTTCTACACTCCGATAAAGCAATTAAGGGGACATATGACATAAAAATTTTCGAATTTTCAATTTTGCGCTACAAAAATAAAGTAGACTCAGACGATTCCAAAAATATATAATTTATGCATGTTTCGAAATTTTAAAAGGGCGAAATCTCTCGTTTAAAATGTAAACAAGCACTGGCACGCCCACAAGTTTAAAGGGACAGATGTTTTATCGTTGTTTATTATCACTTGCACATACAGATGTTTTAGCAGTTTTTATTACTTCCTTGGTCAGAATATGATTCTTTGAAAGACATTTGGCAACACGTTTTTAAATTGGCTTATTCACTAAGCTGTGTGGTGGATAATTGTCGAATTTCGTATTTACAACTTGGCTTTGTTTAATTTGTGTTTCGCTATTCTTTTCGTTCTTTTTCATTTAAATTCGTGCTTTCTGTGTTTATTTTTGATTGTTTTATTGTGTTATGTTAGTGAATAAAAGTTTTAAATAAGGAAATGCCGAGAAAAAAATCATTCGGGAAGAGAAAATATATCGGAAATCAACATACATATGTGAAAGATGTTACCCATAATGTAAGTAAGTCTCCCCTAAATATGAGTGCATCTGAGTACAAAATCGGCATAGTTAATGGCGAAGATGAGTTCTTAGAGTCTCAGAAGAGTAGAAACTTTATAATTGAAACAGAAACATTATTGCATTTATTGAAGGCATTTGCAAAATGTAAGAACTGTGGGAAATGTGATTCTTTTGATGTGATAGACCAAAGTAATTCCCGCAGAGGACTTGCAGTAAGTTTACTGTATTTGTGTACTGCATGTGGATATTCTACGAGTAGTATGACATCTAAAAAATCTAAAAGATGCTATGATGTTAATTTACGCCTTACTTATGCAATGCGTTGCATTGGTAAAGGGAAGAAAGCTGCAGAGACATTCTGCGCTGTTATGAACTTACCCCCTCCGCCAAGTGACTTTCAGAAGTATAACAAAATTTTGTTACCTGTATTATCAGAAATTGCTGAAGAATCCATGTTGAAAGCTGTTAAAGAAACAGTTGCAGATAACAGTGGAAATGCTGACATTCCAGCTGCATTTGATGGTACCTGGCAGAAGAGGGGTCATTCTTCACTGAATGGTGTTGTGTGTGCCACCTCTGTTTTTAATGGAAAAATTATGGATGTAGAGTGCCTAACGAAGTATTGTCCATTATGCAGAAACAAGCAGCATGCATCCCATGAATGTGTGAAGAACTTTGAAGGGTACAGCGGAGGTATGGAAGTTGATGGCGTTTTGAAAATCTTTCAACGTTCAGAATCTAAACGTGGGGTGCGTTATGTAAAATACTTAGGTGATGGG
>KK121773.1:0-39162 GCA_000611955.2 Stegodyphus mimosarum
TTATTGAAGGCTTACTGTTGCCACTCTGGTGAAAAGAAAAACGCATGAGAGAAGTTCCGCTGATGGCGCTTCATCAACGCGAATGATGTCGCCACATTGTTAATGTGTCTTTCGGGTTAGCTATTTTCATAAAGACATTAAAATAAAATGATACCATTTGAAAACTTTTCATAGATAAAACTTTGAAACAATAGCACTAAAAAGCCAACGATGGCACACCAAATCCGAATTGCAACCCTAAAGAACGGTTACAACATGGCTGACGACTCAGCCTGCATCTCTAAAAGCTTTATCATTCGTTACTTCGAAAACAACACAACTTCCGACCACGTGATATACAGCATCGTGCATTAAGTAACCTCTAACAACCATTAACAATTCGAATGGTTGGAAGTGTTTCAACTGAATGCGGAAAATTCCTCGTTTTCAAAAGTGATCGCTAATGCTGGATGTAACGATCGCTATTTGAGTGATCATCGGCGTTTCAATTGAATGAGGCTTTATATCTGGGCTCGTCAATAAACAATACTCAAGCTCAGTCGTTTTGGCTTCACTGAACATGAAGACCACACCAGTTTAAACGGGCCCCTCTGGAAGCTGGAGTAAGTGGGACACAAGTGCACAAGTTTTCTCGCATAGTGTCCAATCTCATTAAACCTTCGTGCAGCAGTAGAATGGTTACTTTGAGTTCCTATGGTAGCCTGAGATTCTAAAACCAAATCGCTTGTAGCAGCTTCGCGGTTGTCTTCGACCCGACAACGGTCTTCCTATGCAGTTGTTGCTCTTGGTCGCCTTAAACAGGCTGTCTATCAACTGATCCAGGAGTTCGGGTTCAAACTCTGGATATGGAACTTTGAAGGATATTCAAATCTTAAGTGACCTCCATTTGTGTTTGATCTCCCTCGATTCTACCAACTATTCGCCACTTTTAACTTTCACTTAAAGGATGCCTTTGAGTCATAACTACTGAATACTGATCACTCTCAGAAACCATACCAATACTTCAAATAACACTACAGACCGGAATTCCAAAATGCATCCACTGCGCACTACACTGTCAATCACCGAACTACATACGTATTTGCGGCGCTAACGTATGCGCGGAAGTGCAATTTTGTGTTCAATTGTATTTAACTAACATAAAGAATTACAACATTAACTTTATAAGCATATTTTTTCTTATTAATCTTAATAACCAGTGTAGTCTTCATTATTGCTATGTAAATACTTCTCTTATACAGCATAATGTACTATTTCAAGGGATGATATTAGAAAGTCTAAACAAATGTATCACTACTATGTAAATTTCTGAGACAGGGTTAGACAACATGCACTAAAAGTTAATTATTTGTTAGAAGTGCAAAATCTTTATTCTTGCAGATGATAATTTGTGGCAACAACTGCAATTTATTTATCATAGAATAAATTTTGAGAGAACAGATAACTGAGCTTATGCAACAGCACTATGATTTTAAAGTGGGGCTAAATCAAGAATGCCTTCAATGTCTACAGTTAACATACAGAAATGAAGCTCCTTCTTGTGCCACTGTATTCAAGTAGTTTACAGAATTTTGTAAAAGTTTAAATTCTTTTCTGGATGAAGAACACACACAGGAAGATCTTTGTCAGCTGTTGTATCAGAAAATGTGTCAACAATACAAAAAATGTTGATCAATGATAATCACTTTACATAACAAATGATACAAAAGGAACTTAACATTGGATCTGCAATTATAAAGAAAATAATTCATAAAGAACTGCATATGAAAAAATTAGTTTGTGATCGTGACCCCCATAAAAAAAAACACTAAAATGTGAGCATGTCAGAATCTGTAATCAAACCTTAAAATTCCTCAGTGATGGTGGACACCACATTATTTCTAAAATAATAATTGGCGATGAAACATACAAGACTTTTTTTTTTTTTTTTACTTTCCAACATATCTAGAATGTAAAGTATGGGTGTTTGAAGATGACCATAAATCAACAAGACTGAGCAATGAAAAAAGTAATGTATGCAGTTTTCTTCAGAAGTGCAGGATTGCTAAAGCAATTGAGTCAGAGCAAAGAAGAGAGTTACAGCTAATTCACTGCTAAGTATCTTCCATAAATTCATTATGAAGTGAAAATTAGTGAACACATGCTACACCATGATAAAGCATCTTCATTTTGCAAATTTGACAGATGAATTTCTTGAACAAAAACACATTTCAGTGCTAGAATATCCACATCATTCTCCTGATTTAGCTATATTTTAACCTATAAAAAATATATATAGCCACTATTTTCATTCCAAAGACGAGATTGATGAGTCCATAAAAACATATTTTTTTTATCAATTCCAAGAAATGGACAGTTTGATGCACTTAATCTTTGGAAAATTAGCCTACAAAAGTGCACTGATGTTGGAGGAAATTACCTTGAACACTCCTAAAATATGATAAGTTTTTAACTTGTACCATTTAACTGTACTTAAAAAATTTTTGAGTGACCTTTATACATTCAGTATCATTGTATGCTTGAGAATTTGCAATAAACAAGGACAACCAAAAAACAGTTTGATTTCATCAGAGGTCAAACAAACAGACTATTCAACACCAATAGATTGAACTAGATTTGAATTCTGGAGAACAAGTTGGATACATGAAGCTTTTGTGCTTTCCCCAACTGCAATGTGAATATGAGGCAGTCTTCCTCAGAAAATTTTTCATGAAAATATACCTTGATCCTGAGATTCTCTCCTGTTTTATTTGCTTTGATCAATTGATAAATGTCAACAACATAAAAGAAGTTGCAAAAAGCTTACAGATGCTCTTAGAGACCCAAAACAAAACTCAAGTGTATGAGGTTTTGATGATGAATTAGAAGTACTATCTTCCATATTACTTCAAAATACCAATAACTATCTAAAAGTACTGCAGTACGACTATGAAAAGAATTTGGAAGTCCTTTTCTGTAAGTGTTAGTTGCATTATCAATCTGCTTATTCGTGCCAATACACATAGCCTCACTAAGACACAGCTTTCATAAGCTAAAGTTATCTGTAATGATAAGTTATCCATGATCTTAACTCATGAAAAACTTATTAACAATAAGTTATCCACAACTGAAGGAAGATCAAGAAATCTTTTTATAATTTATATACACCAAGAAGTAATTAAGAAAAAAATATTAGGAAAAAGAGGTCAGGAAACAAAAGCAAATCTACCAGCTTTATGCATAATTGTGAAAACACGAAATAAATTTTATAAAAAATGAAAAAAAAAAAAAAAAGAGACTTTTAGACGTAAAGGTTTACAACACAGTATTGTAAAATTAAGGCCAGACAAGAAATAATATTATGCTGTTAAAATAATAAATTGTGTCCAGACTTTTTTTCATGTATTTTAACATATATTATAACTACACTGCATATACAGATAATTAATACTACACTGCAGTTTTTTTTACATGTTTGTAATTTATTTGGTTACTTAAAAAAATCAAAATTATTATTACATATATATATATATATAAACATAAGTAATATCACTTTTGCTTTGGAAATGATTAGTGGTGATTATAATTATTGAAAAAAAGGCAACAGGAAATAGAATTTCAAAGTAATGGTGGCACACAGGAGCCTTACATCAAAATTCCTTAAATTACTCTTAGGCTCCACTTCTATTTCTAAAAGCAAAAATCCTCTTATTTCTTATGTTAATAAAAAATTACTTCTTTTTTAAAAGTGAAGTTTTTGTAAAGTGTACATTTGTACTGCAGGGAATATCTGTATAAACGGTGCACAGAAAAGTAATGCTTTAATGCTTGAAGCTGCTTTCTTTCTGAATATGCACTAAATTACTGAAATATATTGGTTTATGCAAAAGCTCTACTAACATCTATTTCACATTCTATTTGTTGTTTAATCTCTAAATTAATATCTCTTTTACTGTTAATCTTTCCTGCAACTATTGTGTTAATTTCACAATCTGCGGCAAAGCTTTCTATATGTTCATATATTTTGATGCAATGAAAGTTTTTACTGTATATTAACAACATACATACTTTTAATATTAAATAAATAAACACATAATATGATAAATAAAAATTTATTTAAAATATAAAAATAAATAAACCAGTATAACAATTTTGCCAAATTCATCTTCTCCATCTAAAAGAAAAGAGAAAGTAGTTACAATATGCATAAAAAATTTTCAAAAAATGAAAATAAAACATTTCTTCAAAATAACAATAACATCAATAACTGATCAAAAGAAAAATATTTAATACAAAAATTAATCTTTCTGGGACAAAATAAGAAATGTAAAAGGAACTATTTAATGCCTTATTAACATTTCATGCCTCCATCATATTGAATAATGTTGTTTACAAAGAAGTGTCAGTGAATCAAAGAGCTAATTAGACAAGAATTGCTGCTTTTACAGTCTTGATAACAGCTTGATAATGTATAGATTAAAATAGCTTACAAAAGTGTTCCAGAAGTATGGTTTGTACATTTTCTAGAAATTCCCTAAATTAGTCAAGGATGCTAGTGGTGGATGATGTACTTGCACACTGTTTACCAGAATATCCCAATAATTTTCCATGGGATTAAAGTCTAAGCTTCTCAGTAGCAATTTCAGTAAGATGAATTCAGAAAAATGCTCTTTGAATCAGGTGGAAGCCAACTGGGACCAGTGGCAGGAGCTGTTGCTCCTGCTAGTACACTCCATCTTCATCTGAAGAGCATGAAGGGATGTATGTGATCAAACAGCAAATCTATGAACTTAAGATATAGTGAGATTAGGACTAATGAAACCTGTATGGCCGGAATTGGTAGCAAACTTTTTTAGAATTTAATGAGCAGAATTTATGAGCTGCAGACACTGCATTGGGCAGCAAAATGTCTACTACTGGCCCTGAGTGAGAGTGCTTGAACAAGTATTAATAGATCACAGGCACTATCAAGAAAAAACACTAAGACCATCACTGAGAATTTATACTAGAATGCTGGGTCTGGCTTCATGGGATTGGCACTCTTATTTTTAGCCTGCCGCCAGCATGATGCAATCATGATTATGCTTGCTTCCAGTCACTGGTGGTCTCATCACTATATGCTGCAGCCCAAGCAAAATATTAAGGGCAGTGGCTTGCACTGCCAATTCTCTCATAGGTCTTTGAAGCCCATATACAGTAAAATTTATCTATTGACTATCCAACTGGACATCTCATTCAGTTGGGTGGTCACTTGAATTAAGGTTTAGTGCTGTTGGCTATATTAAGTCTTTGATCATTTAAAGGATTCATTCTTTGAAGAGAATGATCATTGTTTATCCCTTGCAATTTGCCCAATTAATCTCCCTCTGCTATCTGTGTATTCTCGCCTTACTCTTGATACTATGGAATGGAAAAATTTCAATTCTCTAACTATTTCTGAAATTCAATGATGCATGTATTGAACATCTATTACTTGGTCTACATCTAAATCTTACGTTTCACCCCTCATGTTCAATTTAACAATTGCTTAGAAAAGGCTACATTTCCAGATACAATAGAATCTCGCAAACTTGACATAATGTGAACTGAGAAACTGTTGAGTTTTACAGAATAAGGGGTGGGATTTTCAGAAATCTTAATATTTAACTGTAAATTATTCTAGACATTTGCAGCACAATACTGGACATGGAAAAGTACAGCATGCAATTAATGTTTATTTTTTCATGTAAAATTCTAACACAACAGGAGTCATAAAAAGAACAAATACTCTAAGATAATTCAGTAAAGAATCTTACATACAAAAATTTAAAAAAATTAGTAGTTCTTGGTAGAAAAATATTATGTGATAGTAGATTGTCTCTCACACTCGTTCCGTCGTCATGCAGCTTCATGCCATAGGTGACGGAGGAACAAAATGTCCATACCAGATGTTCCTTGCTCCTCCATGTAACGAAGCATTCCTTCAGTAGCCTTCAGTCATTTCCTATGAGTCATCATTTTAGCTTTTCTGTTGTCTTCGGTCTCTACATTTTCTGATTAATCTTCATTTTTATACACATTGTCTTTCACTAATGAAACTATTTCTGCATGTCCTAAAATTTCACAATTTTCATTCTTCTCCCATTCATTCTTCAACATCACCATTACTAACTTCTTCGCAGCCTGGAATTCTCTTAAGTAAGTCAACTATTTCACAATTTTCTGTCTCTTCTATGCTTTTGTGAAATTTGTTTCCTTGAATAGTCTGCCAATTTTCTCCAGGAATGAACGAGGCTTATTTGCTTGATTTCACTCAAAGAATGAGCTATCCATCCAGCAACAACCAACATACCTATTTTCTTCAGTTTTCAATTATATCACACCCTTCTTCCATGGCTAGGACAAGAGAGGAAAGAAGTTTACGCCTGTACTTTATCTTCAATGCCTCCAAAACAACCTGGTCCATTGGCTGACCCACTAAAGTTATGTTAGGAGGGAGAAACATGGCTCTTATAGCTTTGTCTCATAACTATTTGCCATCAGGATAGGATGGGTATTGTCTAGAATGAGAATCGCCTTCCTTGGTAGATTTTTTTATTTAAAAAACTCTTCCACCGATGAAATGAACTGCTAATTAATGAAACCAATCATTAATATAGCTCCATTCATTTATGCATTTGACTGATTCCGGCACCAAACAGAAGATCATAGTTGGGTTTCAGTCCTATTAGTGTGCCTTTTAAAGTTTTTAAATGCCTGGGAACTGATTTGTCTATAAATGTTAATCCTTTTCTAGCCAGATGCTGATTTTTCTTTCCAGGATGCCAGCGTTTTTGAAGGTAGCATTCGAAAATTCACACCGGTCTCATCACAATTATAAATTTATTTCCAGATATACCCCCTTTTCAACTAGTTTATGGAAATTATCCTTGAATATTGCAGCATTTTTCAAGTTAGCATATAGCTTTTCCCCACAAACGTATTTCCTGTTCTCTTTGCTGCCTGAGCTACAAATAAAGCGCCTTGCTGATTTTTTCGTAGTCACTGCCTTTCACACTTTTTCTTTTCTTTATTCGTCCATGCTCCTTTCACACACCAAGACTCGATTTCAGACCTATTCTTTTTCCACCCTATCAAAGTAATCCGTCCAACACTTAAATCCATGGTAATTTTGTTTACACTTTCCCCTTTGTCCAGTCTCTTTAAGACATCTAGTTTCATTTCTATTGTCACGTTAGTTTGTTTTCTTTTCTTTTAGAATGACATTTTCACTTCACAGAATATCAAAAGTTCCCTGCAACAATTATACACCTGGATGTGAACTGAGAAACAATGCATAGAATGAAATGGTGTGAGTTTAGTTTGCAATAAGATGCAGTCACAAAACTTCAGACAAGGTCTCCTAACATTTCACAACAGCAGAAAGGAATGCGAGCCAGTGGGCAACCGCTAACTGACTTTCTTCATATCCTCGAAAGAAGCAAATAGTGTTGCCAAGTATTACAACATATCTTGAAATACACAGCTTCAATAATTAATAGCACAATAATGCATAAATAATAATTATATGTACTATATGTAATATTTGCTCTGTTTGGCCCAGAGATAGCTTAAATATGTTCGTAAAAAGTTGTCAAGTTATACGGAATGTGGAGATATTGGGAGTCAAGTTTATGGGATTCTACTGTACTGGTAGAAATTTTAAATTCTCATTAAAAGGGAAAAACTGCATATTTATAAAGCAATGATCTGACCAGTACACCAATATGCTTCACCTTATTTCCACAACTATACCTTCAAAAACAAATGTATTTTAGATGACACAAAACTTCATGTTTTCATATTTTCAAATTAAATAAAATTATACAAAATGCAAAATTTAAATATTTACATTTTTTGGTCCATATACTTATATTCAGAAATTTTTTTTTACTCATTATAAAAAATCAAACACAAAAGTTTTGACTCTCGTATGATGAAAACTGATTGAGATATTTGATATTAAAATCGGGAATGATAATCAGTGACCATACCCAAATTGAAAAGCATTATGTTTGCATCTGTACATAACAAAACATAAAATACAACTTAGAAAAATGGTTTCTGATATTATCAATATATTTTTTTTTTAAACGGATATCTTATTCACAGAATCTCATAGCATTCAAATTCTAAAAACAACCAACAGGTTTCACCATTGGCAAACAGCCAACTTGTAATAATATTTGCCTTAATTAAAAATGGGGGAAAAACTGCAGTACTTAATAAATTTTTTAAGATTAGTAGATTATGATTCTAAAGTAATGAAACTTCATAAGGATATTAAAATTTATTTTCAGACTGAAAACTCATACATTACTTGTGTGAAAATTCTTTTGGCATAACGAACGTAACAAAATTATAAATAAAGACACTAGTAAATCATAAAAGAATATCACTGAATGTCATTTAAGGATATAAAATTAATCCTGAATTATTCTGATTTACTAGCAAACCCCATTGCAAATTCAAAATGACATGAATTATCACAAATTTTGAAATTAAATATCTTGGTTAACTTTTGTCATATGGGAGTCACATTGAACTATGAACTTTCCCTGTTTAATATATATATATATAATTCTAAATATAAGTATAGGAAACATGTTAAAAGTTAGATTTCGAAAATATGAATCTTTTTATCATTTTAAACATTTTTGTAACTGAAAGTGTATATCTGTGACTAATGATTGTAAAAATAAAGTCCTGGCAAAGACTTTTGTGGACATGGTGTATAAATCCTCTAGCAGCATCCTCACAGACACAGAAATAAGGCAGCAGCTCCATGATATTTCTATAATGCTGTCCAATCCCTAATTCAATTACACTTAACTATTTCATGGATGATGACAAGTTGCATAAAAAAAATGTCCTCTCCATATGGATCTCTCAATGAGATATAAACTACATATGTGTCTGAAGTTATCCGTGATAATAATCTGCAGCTGCTTAATTCACACATATTTTTGGATGTAATGACACAATTTAAATTTTCAGAAAATCTATTACAGCAACAAATTTATTGGCAATATTTTTATAAATATCTGAAAACAAACTCTTGAATAAAAATAATGTACCTGCAACTTATTTTAGATGTACAAGTGATTTTAAAACTATTTTGAAGTTTATTGTATGAATATCAATGCTCTATTTTACATTAAATATGTATCATGAAACACTGCTAATTAATATTAATACTTTTGGGTGTACATTCAGGTATTTTGAACAATAAATTTTATATGATTAATTGTATAAATACTTCATTAATCAGCAACTGTTTTGGATGCTGAGTTCAAACTGCAATATACTGGTTTCATCATTGCTAGTTTTTTTACATTGAACAAGTTTGTATACATGGATGGTGACCAGTAACAAAATCTAAAAATACCACTAGCAAAGATTTCTTTCAAGCAAAAAGTGAAAAACACTGTAAAGAATACAGAAATTTCCTTTTATACATTCAATTCTAGTATTTTTCTTAGTTGTTAAAAGTGCTATTAATCCAATAGCACATTAGCAGAATGTAACGGTAATTGCAGGGAGCAGCTGCTCAAAGGACATATTTGAGAACTGTTTTTAGCACCTCCTTTAAGTTGGTGTTGTGTTTCAGCTACAGCTCCAAAATGCATGCCAGCAAATTCTGCATTCATGCAGCTATGCATGCGCACAAAATGTCAGCAAAATGCTTTTACATTACCATCTCAATATGCCCTTTCCCCACCATATTACATTAAAAAATCAGCTTATTTTGTAATTCTGTAATTTGCTTGTCTTTACATTTTTAATCATCCTGTATTTAGCAATCTACTAATAATGCTATGGTGAAATTTACTGCAGAAAGTAAATTAACAGGTATCTTAAAATAATAAAGGTTAATTTGAATGCATGTGAAGGTAGTAATGCAAGCTACAAAAATGTTACATAAGAATTATATGAAACAAATAGCCAGAGGTGCCTATTCCACTTCTATGTACTTATGGCATTAGTTTGACTTTACAGGTCCAACACAAAAATGACAGATTGTTGAATAACAAGAATATAATGTAAATCGTTATTGCTATATTTTTCATACATAAGCAGGAGAAAAAGCATAAAAAGCGAATATTGCTGACATTGGGAACTTTAAATCAACTTTAATTAGACTATAGCTTTAAGGTACCGAGCATTCTAATATCTAGGATATTTAAAAACTTTTTTGAATACATACAAATGAAGATTATGATTTCAATAAAATAATTAATATGACATGTTAAAAGATAAAAAAAAAAAAAAAAAAAGAAGAAGAAATACTTTGCTTACATCTTAATTACTTTATCTTTACCTCCGCTTACAACTCTTTGCCCATCAGGACTCCAGTCTACAGCATATACCTAAATTAAAAGCAACAATTAAAAAAAAATGTAATTTTTTATGCAAGGAAGATTAAATTACTTAAGATTTAATTTAATCAAACCTCATCTGCATGGCCAGGCAAGTCCATCATGATCTTGCAGGTTTTCATATCCCATACTTTAAGAGTAGAATCAGCACTACCACTGACTATAAGCCTACTATCTGCAGACCACGAAATCTGGTAAACAGCTTGTACATGGCCATGTAAAGTAGCTAAAAACCTAAAATACAATAATAAATAATAAATAACTATACTGAATAATTAGTACTTTTACATCATTGTGGATATAGATTAAAAAAAAAGTAATGCTTAATACAAATTAGGCATTTAAAAAAATTAAAAATAATAATAAAAAAAACTTGATATAATCTTTAGTATTACATAAAATAAATGAGAATGATTCTTTAGACAAGAAAAAAATATACAAATGTCACCATACTTGCCACTTCTTCCATTCCATATCTTAATCGATTTGTCAAAAGATGCACTTGCAATTAATCTCATATCAGGCGAAAATTTTACATCGTTTATTAAATTATGATGACCTGTCATTCGAATGATTGGTTTCTTGTCAATTTCTGGACTCCAGAGATACATAGTAAAATCATCTGATCCTGAAACCATAAGTTCTTGCTGTCCATTCTGAAAATATAAATATATATATATATTTGCTTATATTCATTTAATCTTAAATTTTCTATTATGAGTACACATAAAAACAAATAAAACTTCATCCACATGAAAGCATGGATAAATAATATTTGAATGTTAAATGAAATTTACCTAATTATAAGGTAAAGGTATCATTATTTGTTAACCCATTAACGGGCTGACCCTTCGGAACAAAATGCTTTGAAAACGGCTGTATTTTTGTCTAACAATTCCCTCCAAAATGGTCTGCTTTGCTTTCAGGAAACGCTTTTAAAATGGACCATTGCCTAGAGCGGTCTGTTCGCTTCCCCTTAGAGTGATGGATAAGCCATAAAAGATCTCCCCGCTAATGAATAGCAGCAAGAGCTTGTCCCTTCGTTTCGTTAGTTTTTAGTTGGTAAATGCTTGATCTTTCGATCATGGGACTGATCAAACAATAATTTTCCTAGCGTATGTTTTTCTGAATTTTAAAGCAATTTCTAGAATTTGGGCGGTTTTCTAAAAATATATCGGTAATTCCAGCTATTATGCGTTTGCTAGCAATATGAAATTTAAAATTAAAATTTTATTGAGTTAATTTGAGAGACTGCATTTTTAAATCAAACGGAAAGTCAAATGAATTTGGTGCAATCTTTTGCTAGACTAGGAAGAATTATTTATGTGTTTAAAGACAGGATTTTCTCCCTTTTCCGCATTTTACAGATTAAATGTATAAAACGAAACATATGAAAATCCTTTTTTATTCTCATCGTTTTAGTTAAATGAATTGTAACTTTTCAAATTTTTTTTCTTTTTCTTTTTACATAATATTCCTGCTCGTACGTGACTCAGTTTGAAATTACGAAACTTCCACTTACAAATTATATTACGACATTACATTATCTCAAGGAACAATTGAAATTAATGTACTCAAATGATATAGAATGTAAGAATGATAATATGAATAGTCAATTTAAAATAAAATTCTGTTTGTAAGTTTTCATTTACAATTTTCCCTGGTTTATGTTCCGTACGAGGAAAGGTACTCTCAAATTCGCATACTTTCAAAGAGCTGCATTAGAAAAATGAATTATTCATGAAACGGTAAGAATTTTCCTTTAGGTAAGGTAACTCTTAACCAACTCAATTCAAATAAATTTTCTATGCTTTGCGTAACTGATTGCAATTCTGTAATATATCATATGCAAGTTTTCAAGTATGTATGATCTCAACTGAGATTGGGTGAGCACTGACAGCATTTATTCTTGAATCTTTTGATGTACTGACAAACATTCTTACTTAAGCCGCCTAGACGGTATAGTAGTTAGGAAAACCTATTGCGGTATGGATGGGTCCGGGTTCGAATCTCGGAAAAGGCTTGTCTGTTTTTACATGTATAGTGTCCGTGCGCCATGGGGGCACTCTTAATAGGTCGAGAGGTTAGTGGTATGGGAAGAGGAGTGTGAGACCCTCGGACCCGTCTCTTAGGGGTGCTCTCCATCAAAATTGAGGGCGGAACTGAGCGAAGTCGTACTGTCACTTGTATGGTGCTCAAGGCTCTTGCCAAGGACAGGCGCAAAATTGCAGTCCTTGCCACGATGAATTTCGCGGGTTTGTTCTGATGTTACTATCAGATAAGTCCCACACAACACACATTCCCACGTATTTTTTACCATTTTTATGCCTTTGTCGAAACAAAATTCCAAAAAGAGTTTATTTGCTACTCTTATCGTTAGATTATCGCAATTTAAATTTATTTAAGTATGGGTTTAATACCGATTTCAAATTATTTAATTTTACTTTATTTCTGATAAGGTATTCTTATAATATGATTGTCTCATTTTTCAGTTTGAATCAAGCGAAAAGTATGTATTTGAAAACTGCGTTTTGAGTTTAAAAAATTAGACACTTGTTCCCTATATGCTTCCTTTGATACAGATAATTTTAGCAATTTCAAATATAACTGATGTAAAATACTTTTCCCTCTATTCTTCTGTATATAGTAATCTTTAACACAATATAATTAATGCGCTGTTTCTCTAAAAGCACGTGTAACTTAAATTGGGAATTGTAAGAATAGATTTAATGGAAATATGCGATACCCATATTAATCTAATAGTCAAGTATTCCTGAATATTGCTGATTCAATGTCATGCAAACGTTTGTCAGCAATACAATATTTCTAGCAAGGGAAATTTAGTTTCGACAGATAAGCTATCTGTTTTCACATAGTTGTTTCTGTTTTTCCTTTAAAATTAAAATCATTACTTGAAATAATTTCCCTTATTACAGTTTCCATTTAGTTACTTCATATATATTATGAGGTATTTCTCCGGCCTTCTTCGCATGCCTTCGTGATGTAGTCGTCAGTACGCTCGACGAGTAACCGAGAGGTCCGTGGTTAGATTTCCGGCAAAGGTTTTGCTCATTTTCCATTCTTCTGCTTCCAAAACAATCCTAATGGCTCTACAAGTGGCGCCCGAACTAAAAAGGTGGTGAATGATGATTCTCCACCACCACGGTTTGGCGATTTGCGCCCCAAATCCCCAGTCGCCCTTTAAAAGGGGGAGTATATAAGGTATTTCTCTCGCCTTCTTCGCATGCGTTCGTGGTGTAGAGCTCAGCACGATCGACGCGTAGCCGAGAGGTCCATCGTTCGATTCCCGGTGAAGGCGTTGCTCATTTTTCATACCTCCTGCTTCCAAATACCTAATGTCTCTACAATATATACTAAAATAAGACTGATACTACCAGTTACTTTCATATATTTATATTTTATTTATTTAGCTCATTAGAAATGAAAAAAAATTATTTGTAAAGAATTTCTAGTGGTCAGCGTATAAAATTATACACAATTGAAAATTTTAAATCTGGCATTCTACTAAATATATTTTTGTTTCTTATAAAATATAAACAAAATAATTTAATTTCTTACTAACATGGCTTATAAGTTATTGAATGTTTAGAATTATCCATTCAATACACATTCTAATGACAGAGAATTATCAAATTCCTCCTTGCGTGCTCTAGTAATACTGGTGGTTGCAACCGGCAATCAGAAGTTCAAATCACATAGGAGAATTTAACTTATTTTTTATATATCGTGCTCCGAAAAACCGTGATAACAGATAAAGTCTGTCTATTTTCTTAAGCTTAGGAATTAGCATGGAAAAGTACTGTCACATTTAAATTTTGCTTTAATACTGACTTTTTTTTTCTAATTTATTAATTACTAATTTTTCTTTTACGTTCTTATTTTACTTTTATTCCATTTATTTATTTCTTGTAATCTAATAATCTTAAAAATACAGAAACGATACAGAAGAATTCCCCTTTTTTTTCGAATTAAATGGAATATTTGCATTATAATTTGAATTCTTTCACCCTTTTGCAGCTATTTTTTAAATTGTCTTACTAGATATATAAGAGCAGTAAAATTATAAAAAGTGATAAATATATACGACACTTTTCATAATTTTATTACTCAAAAAGTTTAATATCTCAGTGAATGTATCTTTTTAACGTTTGGATTTTGACAAAAACAGAATGACAGGATGTTTGAAAAAAAAAAGGATAAGAAAAGGAATGTAACTTACTCTCTCCCCTATTCAAAGCTATCTCTCATTACTAAGCAATTTACATTATACGTATTATACTCGTAGGAGGGATTTTGTCGCCCGGAGGTGGGTCATTTCAGTGAAAGATTAGAGGTCGATGTCTGCAAAGGACAAAAGGAATCGGCAGGCTCCTAGAACCCTCAATCCCCAGTGGGTAAATCACCATCTGGGAAGTTTTAATTTTAGCATAAAATAGTTTGCAAATCCAAATGGAATTAATTTCGAGAAATGTTTCAGAAGTTTTACAGAAAATAGTTAATTTAAAGTTGATACAGCAAATAAGTTTCTGAAATTAATACGCGAATGCTATTCAAATGCGAAAATATCTCCATGCTTTTTTATCTTTTTTCTAAAAGACCTACGTTTTGCAAATCCCTTTGAAATCTAGCAAAAGTGCTCAGAAAACTTCCTGCTGGTCTTTATGGCAATTAAGAGTTTAGAATAGGAAAGTCTTTCGTAAATCTCAAACATTGAAGTACTTTGTTCAGTTTTCCTAATATTGATAAATTCCTTCTTCAGTTCATAAATCTGAGAGAAAACATAGTATGAATATATAGACATAAAGATGAATCATTTTTTATTTCCCAGAGGTCAGTTTTCCTGCATTAACAAATATTTTAATATTACTACAAATTACATTTAGCACTAATTAACGTTGTGTTCCAACTTCTGCAGTAGTAGTAGTAGAAGTAGTGCGCCGTTGAGCTAACTCCTGATCACGGGTTTGAACCCACATATGATTTTCAGCTATCTCTACGGAGTATATCTACTAGCTGCCAAACCCTAAATAGATGTGGATCGGCACTTCAGATAGTATTTGTAAATGTTAATTTTGGAAATAATTATGATTATTTCTTTTTAAAAAGTAAATTTAACAAAAACTAACTTTAAAAACGAAATTTAACTATCATTTAGTTTATTTCAAGTGCGTTTGTTTCAATACAAAGTGTTGTTTGAAAGAAATGAAGTGATAAGATTGATGCATAGCTGTATAAATCATTAACATAAAAAACCTTAATTTTGCGTTCAAGATTATTTCAGAAATAAAATATTTTTTACTTATTAGTTATTAGTTTTACTTATTATTATTAGTTCCAAGTGCCGCTGTATGCCGACGATTAGCTTGAAGCATGTTAAGCTTAGTTCCGGTGATTTGCAGTTAGTTGTGTTGTGAATGCCAGTGTATGACCAGGCTAGAAAGTAGTACACAGAACGTTGCGGTAATATTTATTTTTTCCTTACGGCCTCACAGTGATTAAATGGTTAAGGCCGTTGAATACTGGCAGTTTGACCCAGGTTCGAACCCAAACAAACGAACAATTCCTACCTGTTTGATTTTTGCGATTTTCTCTATGTGTAACATGACCCAGTTTCCCACAGAAGGGGCTCCACGAAGGCCTTTAGCTCTCGTGTGCTTTGCTGTATTCAAATAACCCTAACCCTCATACTGCGACATCTATTACACTAAATCAGCATATAAGATTTCGGAACAAGATTTTAAATAAAGCTCCAGATCCCCACTAGCAGAATATCTGAAATCACTGAACACAGCTAGCTCGACGCGGGTTCAAATCCTGGTGAACGAACTGGTTGCATGGAAGTTTTCTTGGCATTTTTACAAGTGGAACGTGAATACAAACCAGATCATCTTAGAAAGTTTCCTTCCTTTTAGGCAGATAAACAAACGCGTGCTTCGCCGTAATCCGAATACATTAAATCTGTCTGTAGTTGACAGTTATAATTCTGTCTTTTTAAGAAAATATTAAGGTAATAAACATGCAACTATAAAATTGCATGAGACAGCGAATATTTTAAAGCAATTAACATTTTAAGCAGCAAAACCTTTAAATGAACACATGAACAACTGTAAGTTGCCGCCCAAGTGGTACAGTGGTTAGCGTCGCTGACTGCCGTGCCGAAGAGCTCGGGCTTGAATCCCGGAGAAGTCATGGATGTGTCAGTGCGGAATAAAGGCACTCCAAATGTGCGGGAAACCTCTCGAGAGGTTGATGGTAGGCCACTAACAACTGAAAGCCTAAAATTGGTATAAACCTTTACCGATTACGAAAGCAATCTAACAAAAATTCCTTGCCATCAGGCAATAAAAAATTCTACTCAAATATGAAGAGTTGAATTTTTATAGCATTTATTAAGTTAAATTTGTGAGTACGTACTCAATGTTTGGTTTTTCCTAACCTTCCATTCATCAGAATGCTGATGAGAACATTAAGTGTGGGATAGGCAGAAAATGTTTTAAATAAGATAATTTTTACAAAATGACAGCAAATCTCATAAGCGTGTATAAGATAAGTAATTCAAAATATGCGAAAATTCTTCTGATGACCTCTTTCAAACAGAATAATATGTATGCACAGAAGTAATACATACTTACTTCACTCATGGCATTTGTCGCTATGGACAGAAGATCGTCAAAGAATTTTAAACTACTTTCCTGATAAGCTATCGAGTTCAAAGTTTGTAAACATATTGATTGCGGATGATTATACAATATGTTAAAACGAATTTTATAAAATTCCATTTGCATTTTTTTAAATTTAATGTTGATACGAATTTTTGCCCATATTATCATTTGCAAAACAGACTACAAATTTATCAAAACTTTAATGTTTGCACCAACATAAAATATTCTCTTAAATAAAATTTGTATAAAGTTTTTAACATAACTTCTGATTTCTGGCCGAATTATTGAAAGTCAGAAAATGTTTTCGATTCATAAGAGAATTATTTGAGACATTTATTTGAAGTAAAAAAAATGTTTATTCATTGTTGAAAAATGATTTTTTAATTGAAAAACTTAATTGAAAATATGTTATTCAGACTAAAAAGATAAAAAGTTTTATAAAATAAGATTTTATTCAAAACTGATAAATTTCTTAATAAGCCAAAAGCAAAAAAAAAAATTAATGGTATATTTTAATGGAAACGAGAGATTAATTAAGCTTCCTTGCAATAATCATGTGCAATTTATATCACGAATCATAAAAGTGTAGGCACTTAAGTAACGAAATCAAATAGTCGAATCGCAATGTCAAAAATATATCAAGGGCGCCAATTTTTTTTTATTATTCATGATATAAATTTGTTAAGAATTTTTTTAATTTGTCAGAATTTTTTAAAGAATATTATTTACTCTCTTATTCTTATTAATATATATAACAAATTACGGTATTCTTCTGTTCTCGGGATCGGATTAAAAAATGTATGTATGTATGCATGTATATATGGATGAAAGTGTTCATGTATGCGTGTCGATATATGTACGAACGTATGTACCTCTTTAGACATATATGCACACAGACACATACACACAACATGCATACATACATTCTTCAAATCCCTTCCGATAGCAGAATAGTATCTAAATTACTTTTCTTTTTTTAATTTATTAATAATTTTATGAGTTAAAAATAAAAGCTTATTCTATAAAAAAATCTTTATTATTTTTTTAATTTCTTAAACACCTTCTAAAATAAATTCCTAATTCCTCTTCTGTTAACTTTCTAAACTAGTAACAAATTTCTTGTTTCTTTAGAATCAGAGTAAGGCCGTTATCGTGTCAATAGCGCGGGAAGAGTTCTCCCCGCGCTATTGAGGGTCATTACCTATTGTCATCAGGGTTGGAGCGATGCTTGTCCCCTTAGGCATTTGGGGGTGAAAGTGAGACAAAAATCCGGGCTAGGCGTTCTTCACATATCTTTTAATTCTAACAAAAACACGGGAAATAATTCTAACAAAAACACGGGAACAGAGGAAAAAAATCCGTTTCCAAGGCGATATTTAGAATGACAATATTCCGGGTCAAACCGTTCAGGATCCAGCGTAAAAGTGCGAGATATTCCGGGTCAAACCGTCAAAGGGTTAAACATAAATGAACTGCAGTAATTAAAAGTGACAATTAAATTTAATTACTTGGCACATGTAACATAATAATTTCAGAAGTTGTTAAATAAAAATGACAAAATCATTCATATTGTGAAGGGGAAAGGCAGGGAGGTTCTCATAAAAAATTCTTACACATTATTTGGTACCAATGAGCACACTATGCCTTCCATACATACAGTAAAACTTTACACATGACATTTGCTAATAATATTTGCAATGACATTTGGTAATATACAGATGACATTTGTTAAGGAATATTTATAAATTTTTTACATATGGCATTTTAAATTAATGATTATATATCTTGATTACTTGCCATGGCTGCAGTATATAGCTTGAAAGCCATTTCTGATAATTGTTTCGCTAAAAGAATAAATAAATAAAAGAACCATTAAAGCAACACTTTTTTTAAATAACAGTTTTAAAAGCAAAATAAAAATGTTGTAAAAATCTATAACTTTTTACAAAGAGCAGGTTTTGAAACAAATGATAGCTATGCAATAATGACGGACTTTATTTTTACACACTTACGAGTTTCAGTTACTTCTTGATAAACATGATCTGCTTGACGAGGATCAAAAGGGCCTGTTCTTAATATGTAGTCCGAATTTAAAGCTAGAGTGTTAACCCAATGACCATGACCTTGAAGAGTTCTACACAGAACACCCTATTGATAGGGGGGAAAAAGCAGCATGTATAAATCATAAATGCTTCAAATGCTCATAATATAAAGTATTAGAATGTACAGGTTTAATAATTTTGCATATATACATACACATACATACATGCATAGATACTGTACACTGAGTTACAGAAGAATTGTCAATGATCAATTAGTTTTTTACATTTTTATTTGCGATGGAATGGAACATTTTAATACTTATTTTCTTTAAAAAGAAAAGGAGAGAAGAGGCCTTTTAGAGAAAAAAAAAATATGGCAGTGGGGAAAAAAAAAGGAAAAAGCAATTAAATGTTTTTTTTTTTTGCCACCAACATTCTTGGGAAAGAAAAAAATAAACCTCTTGTTACAGAAAAATTAAATTTCACCTTCTGAACATGAGATTAAATAAAAAACATGGATAACAAAAGAAACAACTGAACACCAGATAAAAATTTTTTCATGAAATATAGAAAAATTTTAATGGTTCTTGATAAATGCATTTTCTATTCTCTTTTTGAAAATTTCTTTACAGTTTTTTTCCATGCCCAATGCAGCACTTTTACTATAGCATATATATATTTTCACTTGCTTAGTAAAAATATGCAATGCTATAGCTAATGCAGCATTTCTACTGTTAGAGACTGTTTTAAAGTTTACTGAGAATGTCAACAATAAATGAATCAAAATTATGGTGACAAACGCTATACAGATAATACCTTCTGTTTGGAATTCTGTCACAGGAAGCAGAAAAAAACGCATATTTCTCTATGCAGGATTTTCCTTCAACACCAAGGTACAAGAAATGACTATTGCTAATTTAGAAAAAGAAAATCTAGAATTTAAATAACAGCTGGCAATTAGTAATGATCTTGATATTACAAGAGTGTAATGAAGAAATTTTAGAGTGCAGTCTTCTGATACAGAACAGATCATGTGAGATTAACTTGACTTCTGAACTACAACGAAACTTCAAAAAACTTCAGAAATAAAAAACAATTTATATTCACTGACACTGCTCAAACATACAACATCTGAAAACTTTTTAAGTATGTTTTAAAGTAAATGCAAATTTATATATTTGCACTTGCTTTAAAATATACGTAAATAGTGATTCCTTATTTGTTGTAAAGAAATTTTAATTAAAAGTTTGTATTAAAAATGACACAATAAAGAAATTAAATTTTATTCTTTCAATATCTGTGTTAAATTGTTTTAGTTAAAAAAAATCTGTATGTTAGTAACTCAACATAAATTGTTTATCTTATAATGAGCAAACTTACTGAGCTTTCACTGTATTTATAGTACTTGAAATTTTTATTAATTAAAATAAATAAAAAAATTAGCATTACTAATTAACACAATGTTCTAAATACTTTTAAATATATGTATTAGTTTATGAAATTATTATTTTTTGCCAGTTCAAACTAATTCAGGATTAGGCAGACAAAAACAATTTGCTGTTGGTAAGAAACAACATTTTCTTTGGGAGGCGGGGTACCATTGATTGGACGACTCATATTCTAACAAAGCAAGTCTTGAAATAACAACAGAAACTTTTAGAACTTGATCAAGATTGCATTTATTTCAAAGATTTCCTCTTCAAATTCATTATAAATTTTTTTAGAAGCATTACATATTCCACATCTTATTTCTTACTCTTTTAAGAATTCCTCTGTCTTTAGATTAGAAATAGCATTTATAAACATGATCTGTTCTATTTCTTTCTTACATTCAGTTTAGGGTTCATTACTTACTTTGTCATCATAATAAACAGTTATTTACCAGAAGATCGATAAATCAAAATACTACATAGGTGCTTAATTCGAAAAAACTGTATTTCTCTCCCCTTCTTTGCATGGCTCCATGGTGTAGTGGTCAGCACGTATTTGAGAGATCCGTGGTTTGAGTCCTGGCGAGGGCACTGTTCCTTTTTCATCTCTCCTACTTCAAATAAATCCTAATGTCTCTACAGTGGCGCCCAAACTGAAAAAGGTGGTGGATGATGATTCTCCAGTACCAGGATTTGGCAACTTAGGTCCCTAATCCCCTTTAGAATGCTCGGCGCTTATATGAGAGGTCCGTGGTTCGAGTCTCGGTGGGGGCACTGCTCATTTTGGATTCCACCCTTTTCAAATCAATTATTGATAGGGTTTGATAATATTCATTCAATAATTTTTGACAAAACTCATCGCACCAAGAACACAGGGATTAAATGCCACAGTTTGTAATTTTACTTTTATATTTCTCAATGTTTGTTTGACTAACAGTTGTCTACCTTTTATTCTAAATAAGAACATTTTTATTAAATTTAGAATCTGTAGTTCACTTGTCATTTTGGGGGGGGGGGGGCTCTATCATATCCGTTTTTGAAATGATTAGAATTCATACTTGCAATGAACAGGATTCATAAACATTACAAATTGCTACCCAGCATACTCTCTAACTAAAGTTTATACTTTTAGTTAAAATCCTAAAAAACTTCAAAATTGGAAACAATATATTAGGGTAAAATATTTCTTAAATTTAAAAATTCCAGCCTGACTTTTGCCAAGAAAATATAAAAAATTCATAAAATCTAAATTCAACTATATTTTTATTATGCGCACAAGAACTTGCACTCATGAATACTGACTGCTTTAAGATTACAAAGATTTATAGCATAATCAGTCTTTAAATTTTACAGCAAGAAGTACTTTCACATAAAATTTTAAACCTTCCATTTTTGAAGTGTAATACTTCTTCTTCACATTTCCATTTTTGATGATTGATGAGTTCTGCTCGTAATAGAGACGTCGAATTCTTATTAGAAAGCAAAGGCAAGTAAGTGGGTAGTCACAAGATGACTTCTTTATATCTTCATCCCTTAACAGCAACTTTCAATCTCTAACAATGTTTTTTAACAGTGCCTTGGAATATAACTTTTCTGGCACCAAGATGGGCCCTTTAACACTGAATGAGTTGAAGTCCATTTAGTGCTGAAGAATCAGGCTGGTGATGAATGGACAGGTAATGGATCACCTGGATTATCAGAAAAGCAAGACATCAAAACTTAATTGCCTAGCTGAAGAAGGAATGAGAAGTCTTTTTAACTTTTTTTCTTTTATTAAGAATTTAATGATTAAGAGCTATTGCTTTGTTTAAAATTCTTTTAAAGTCCTTTGTGACTTTTTTTCTCCTTTTATTAAGAATTTAATAATAGTTATTGCTTCATTTAAAATTCTCTTAATGAAAATCATTCATTTCTAATCACTGTTAATCCTACTGAACTTTTTAAAAACATTATTATTATTTGGTCAAATTTATTTTCCTTTAATTAGTGAAGATTTTAAATTACAGCATGAATGCTTTTATGAATATTTTGTTATAGAAGGAATACAGATTTAAAGGGAGAAAATATTTTGGTGTGTAACTGAAAGGAGAAGTTATCAGATCTCTTTTTAGAGAAGAATAAAATATTCTTTTTGGAGAATGATAAAGGTATTTTGTATTAATAACAGTTATGTATAACTATAAAAAAGAAAATAAGCAAAATAGGAAAATTTACTATTTAAAAGATACAAGTAGTGAAAAAACTTGTAACGTGCTTCAAAGAACAAATTTCAGGACCTCACAGTTATTACATTATATGTGGAAAAATGTAATAATGAATTTTCTCTACGCATAGAAATTAAGATAATATATAGCAAATTATTAGATATCGAATAAAATAAAATTCAGTTTTAAAATACTTACATCACTTGCTCTAAACACTTTAATTGTTCGATCTTGAGAAGAAGAGTAAATGAGCCCGCTACCTCCCCATTTCACACAAGTGACTGATGCAGTATGTGAGGAAAGTGTATACAAAAGTTGGCCCATTATAATATCCCATATTTTAACTGTACAGTCCTTGGAGGCACTTGCTATGCGTCTACATTCAGCATTTCTGATATAAAAAGAAATAAAATCACATCAAAAATTTTTTTGCAAAGTTTCTATATATATGCAATAATAATACTGATAATAATAATAATACAGAAAATAGCAAATTTTATGGTACTTACTCATTAAAGCAACCACCACAAGTGCTTTTGCAAAATTTAAAATTGCTTTAGCAGAAATTAGAAAAGACTTTCTTCCCCCCAAAATAATAACAATAATAATAAAATTAAAAAAAAAGTATGTGTATAATATAATACAAATGTATGGATGGTAAAATGGATTTCTTTTTGTCAGTCATCCAGTAATTAAAGTATTTGTTACTTAAAATGATTTAATGGAGCAGTTGTTAAACACACAGATGGTTTATTCACTGTTATTTTATCCCATTTATTTATTTATTTTGCATGCATCTGTGTTTGAGGCAAATTAACAGATAATTATGGAATAAAACGAAGTATAAAACAAGACAAATCAGTAGATCACAAAAGAGTATATAGGACATTAGTTCGCAGAATGTATAATATCGCTCAACAGTGCTAATTCGACACAGGCTAGAATCTCAGCGAACGGGCTGACTACATAAATAGTTTTATGGTCTTCTTTATGTGTAATGTAAACACAAACCAGTTTCCCTTAGAAAGTCCTCCATAAAGACATCCCTTCCCATAGATAGATAACTTCATGTGCTTTGGCATACTCAATTAAATAAACAATAACAAACATGTCTGGAATGCTAATTATAATTATATACAGTTTGACCTATTCATAAGATCATATACATCATCGACATCAAGCCAAAAACCACAAATCAATAAAAATCACTTTTTTGATGGAAATAGTTTTGCTGGTATGGGCTTGATTTTGCAAAAACTGAAGTTCTATTACAGTTCTCACTATGGTTTTAATATGTTTATCAGCTGCATTCATTTACATCATAGAATAGTTTAGATTCATGTCCTAAAACTTTAAAACAATAGTCATTCCTTTTTAAATTCTAGATCACATTTATCCTTAAAAGTTTTTTTTTTTTTTTTAAAGTTTCTACTCATTTTATGAAAAAAGTACACATCTAAAAGTAGCACCAAAACACAGGCACATACTCTTTACACTCTTCTTCTGTTTAAGAACAAGGCATGCTGACAAATAGAACTGATGCATCTTATTAAATTGTAGGACTAACCATTAGGAGGTCCAATTAGCACTTAGGGATAAACTAGATACAAAAGGGCCAGTCAACTTGACCATGAGGAAGAGAAAAGTAATGCAATACATCAAATGTCTGCAAAATTACATTTTCTTAAAAAAATTGTTGTGCTTTACTAGAAATAATGTTTTAATTTGTAATGAGTCAATCTAAACCGTTTCATATGGGGCATCCTGAAAAGAGAAAGGATAAATTAGCAGGAAATGGAAAAAATTGTAAAAAACTGGAAAGTCTTTTCTCCAAAAAATTTTGCATTTTCTAACGAAATGAATTCTACCGGGAGCATTTCTCTTTTAGAATCAGGTAAGCAATTTTCCCTCTCATTTCAAAATTATAGCTAATACATAATTACAACTATTATTATAATAAATAAAATAACATTTTATGTCATTAAAATTTTTTGCAGTATATATGCAGTTGTATATTTAAATGTATTTATTTGAACCAAAAATTTCGATTAAAGGTAAATTTGTCCAGTTACTAATTACCTGCAGTTATGAATTACACTCTAAATTTTTGTTTCAGTTGCAGTAATCTTAATTTTATTAGCTATATTATTTAGAGAAGTTATCATATAGGTAGCTACTGGTATGATATTAATAAGGGAACAGTTACTTTAATTCTTATCATATATAAAATTTATATATTAATAATTAATATGTTAAATATCTTTCTTCAAAGAGCAGCAGAACGCAAATGAATGATTCAATTAAAATTATATGACATAAAAGTGAAAAAAGCCATGCTTAATAATAAAATTAAAAAAAAAAAAGTTGCATTAGCAAGAGCCTGTTTAACAGCATTTTGTTTTTGGTGAATTACTTATCATTAACTTCTTTTTCATATGCTCTCAGACTGGTATATTGAATAAATGGAAATCTGAACAAATTTGAGCAGAAATTCAAAATTTATAATGCAGTGAAGCTCATCGTTGAAGTACAGAATTAAGATATATCACTGCTAACAACAGGTAAGTTATGCAGATGGATACAATTATACATAAATTAACTAATAACTATAAAAAATTAAAAATAAATTAACTGAATAATACTAACTGGGATTTAATGATACAGCTTTTTTAAGTGTTTGCTATATTATCTGAAAAAATGTTACCATGGATCTTCTCTCCCACAAACAGATATTTTCCTGAAGAAAAAATGAAAATTCCCGTAAATTTAATTTTAATTAAACCTTATCTTGAGCTACTGAGCTGTTTACTCAAATCTTCAATGAATTAACAAGAATTTGATGGTTCTCATGATGGAGAAAATACCGTAAGTTTTGCAACAAGGCATTGCCAAATACCAGAATGCTGTAAATGAATCTTCCAAAAAAATTTTTAGACATTACATAACACAAAATCCTAAGTGTGCAGAAAATTTACAACATGGTTAAAATAGATTTAAATTTCAAATCTGATTTGACTAAAACTTTAACAACACAACAAAAAAATACATGCTACAGGTTTAAATATGAATTACAATCTATGAGTATTTCAAAGATTTGACATATGTATCTTTTTAATACATACATATTTACATTATTACATTAGACTTCAATTCATTTTTACTCAAGTGGAATGCTTGGAATAATGTTCAAATCACAAACCCTTCCATACAGCTTAACTATCTAGATTCCATTATATCTGGATGACCAATAAAGTTGTGTACCTAATAATTAGACAAAAATACTTTTCAGACCAGTAAATGTTTTTCTAATGATTTTACCTTAACTAACTTATGAGCTGCCTTTCTTAGGTGTCTTCTGAAAGGCCTCCAAAAGAGAATCAATTTAATGCAAATTAATACAACAAAATAAACAGAAAAAAATATTTTGTTATTTTTTTAGAGATGAAATATAAAAAGAAGAATATTTATTTAACATAAAAATATCCAAGTTTATTCCAGAAAGTATAGAGATTCTTCAAACTTTTATAGAAATTTAAAGCTTTAAATTAATATTCTATTACTAAGAATGCACAATAAACACTTACAGATGCAAGGGCTCCCAGCTAATAGAAGTTATCCAGCCTTTGTGACCAGTAAGAGTTCGTCCTAATTGTTTACCTGACACAGGATCCCAGATACAAATCTATGGCAGAGTAAAACATATAACTTAATAATTGTTGAAATCCAATTCTTTAAGAGTCAAAATGAGTCTAATAATCAAAGAACTAAATATTTTAGAGTTACAAGTGTCTTGCATACTTTTAAGAATGAACAAGCATCATTTAATACTTTAAATGGTTAGTTTTATATCTTCCTTCCTCCATTATCAAAGTATTAATGCATATTCAAGAGATATGACAAGAAGGTGTACTTTCTGACAATGGGCAATTTCAGCTTGTAACAGTAGCGGAGTAATATTTAATGAAAGCATTGAATTTATTATTTAATGTAATAATTTAAAACTGGATTGATGGCTTAAAATCAGTCAGATTCTTAAATAAAGCACAAAATTGAACATAACTTTTAAGAAAAATATTATATTTTTATTTAAAAGCACTGAAATAAATATGAAAATTGGCTTAACTTTATTACCTGACAATTTTTGCATCCTGAAGCTAATTTCATCCCATTAGGTGCCCATGCAATACATAAGACCCAATGTCTATGGCCTAAAATAAGAAACTAAAGTAAAGTTCACATCTCTTAATAAAATAAATATTATACAATTTTATATTAATTTCATACCTTTGCAAGTGTACTGAGGAGTTTCTGTATTTACATCCCATAATCTAACAGTTGTATCACCAGAGCCACTAGCAAGATACCTGGAAGAAAAAAATTTCAAATTTAGTGATGACAATAATAATGCAAACTCCTTAAAAAAAAAAAAAAAAAAAAAAAAAAAAAAACTCAAAAAAAAAAAAAAAAAAAAAAAAAAAAAAAACTGAAAAATTGTTATTTCCAGTAAAATATAAATATATTCTTGTATGGGAAGATGATATCTATGCAGATCTAATTGTGTAAATTAAGAATGAATAAATTACAGACATTACAAAAACAGATATAGAATTTTGATTATTTAACAATTTTACCGCAATTCATGGTCTCTTCTAAATTTGATAATAATAATAATAGTAGTAGTAGTAGTAGCAGTAGTAAATTTTTTTTCAGATACTTTTATCGTGGTACTTTTTTGTTATAGCGGCCCCTAACCATATTTGGAGATTTTATGTGCCAAGATCTCTTCACCAAGTTCATAAAGAATGAATGCCAAAATAAGTATCACAGTATATAATAATAAAAAAAAAAAAAAAGAAAAAAAAAGGTTTCAGATAAATTACGTCCAAAGGGGCATTTTTTAAACATTTTGTATGTTACTTTTATTTATTGAATATCATGTTCTTTGCATTTAAACAATAAAAATCAGTTAAAGAACAATATCACAAAATAATTTTAAACTGAGCATATCTTTAGAATTTCCTACATACAGTCTCACGTGCTGCAGATAAAAATTATTTTTTTTTACAACGTTGCCATTGTCCGCTTTGAAATCCTTGAGTTTGTTAATCAAAAATTCATTAAAGTTTTACAAAATATGAAATCGTTAATAAAACAAATTCCAAATTTTGGCTTCCAGATGCCTATATTCGCAGCAGGATTACGGCATTCAAAATTCAATGGCTTTAGGTATCGTCGTTGTATCACAATGCGAGAAACATACATACATTTATGTACATTCTTCATTATTTAATTTCTTTAAATATAATACAGGGCTGCAATATTTTGTGGCAACAGTTTGAAAAGTGATACAGACTTTTAATGTTTCCGACACAAAATCGCAAAACGAAAACAATAGTCCTTCAGGGACAAAACCCCTTTGGACTAATAATAATACTCACATTTTATTTCTTACGAATATTTTTAAGAATCCTTATTATTATTATCATTTCATTACAGGTTACCGTTCCAGTTAACTGCACCACTTTCACTCATATAAGCTGCTTATTACACCATTCCATGGATGTCAACTCCTCTGCCCAAGAATACATAAATCTACTAGCAATGATGAATAACATTCTGGAGCCACTGAACCAATTTTTTTTCCAATATAGAGGCTCTTCTTCTTTTAATTTGAAAAACCTCATCTAAAATTAATAATATAAGGACACATGGCAACATCAAAAATGCAACATGGTGCTAATATACGATTGAGTGGTGAGGTATCAGAACACACAGCTGGTGCTAATGTACCATCATGTGATGAGGTACAAGAACATCCAGTTAGATTTTGGTAAGATATCTCGGTTGATAGGCAATTCAATCTCAGTGACTGCTGTAACAAAGTACCTTTATTTATTTATTTTTTTTTATCAAAGTAATAAAAGTCTCAGTTTTATAAATGAAATACATTGCACAAAGTATGGGAAAGTATTTTTTGAAAATTAAAATATACTTTTATACATGAATGCAACCATGCATTAAATTTACACCTGTTTTACGTTTATGGAGTCACATGGCAGGCTTGTTTTGGAGATGTATTTGAAAAATATATGAAGACAAAAAAAAAAAAAAAAAAAAAAAAAAAAAAAAAAAAAAAAAAAAAAAAAAAAAAAAAAAAAAAAAAAAAACAGAAATAATAGATAATAGAACTTTAGTTTTAATGATTTAAATCAGTAGTTCCCAAGCTTTTTTGACCCAAGGTCCCTCAAATGAAAAAGCTACATAAATGCATAGTAGAAGTATTTACTGAAATTATAACTTTAGTTTAAAATAAAATAAAAAAAATGAATGACTTGGATGAACTTGATGAGATGTTATGAGTGTATTTATGTCCCGCTCAATGTTTATTAGTAGTAACTGCAAACGCTCAAAAGAACTAATTTCTAGTCGGTTTCTTTTTTTTGTGTGATAAGGTTCATAACGGCACTGAATACATATTCTACCAAATAGGAAGATGGGAAAGCAGCCAACAACTTCTGTACAATAACTCATAATGCAGGATATAAGACTGGGATCTGTTTCTGTAACCAGAATTTGTGGTATCCTTGTTCAAACATTGGCTTAAGTTCCTCATTTGTGGATATTTCAATAAGCTGCTGTTGTATTAGTATGGATGCATTTGTGTTTGGGATCCGAGTTTGTTCATGCACAAAAGGGTCCAACACCCAGTCGGAAATATCCAAGTGAAGAATGTATTCAAATCTTAGGTTTAGGTCTGTGTAAAGAGCCATCAGGTGTTGCCAGTAAGTAAGCAAATTTTTATTTTGGAATTTCAAAAGATATGGAAACTGAAAACATTCTCCTCTTGCCAAGTTTTGTTTGTAAAAAAAAAAAAAGTTTTGCAACAAACACAGATATTACATTTTTAGTTTTGATTAAATTTAATTGCTCCCCTTGTAGTTTCAAATTAGTTTTGTTAAATTTGGCAAATAAATCAGCCATATAGGCCATGCCATTTTTTGAGTTAATTTAATTGTGTCGCAAATCATTGTCTTTACTTTCCAGAAATTCCAACACTAAATCAAAAAGTGTATAAAATCGATTTAAACATGCATTTTTAGATACCAACGTACTTCTCTGTGAAGCAGTAAATGATTATAGTCTTTGTCATTTTCCAAACAAAGTTTAATAAATAACCTCTCATTGAAGGCATTCCTTTTAATTTTAGTGACTGCTCTGATGACTTAAACTAGTGATCCATGCAAATGTTCACCAAGATATTTTGCGACTAAATAATGTCGGTGAATGACAATATACTGAAAACACATTCGGTACAGCTTGTTTTAAGTATGCCAGAAAGCCTCAATATCTTCATACCATTGCTGAAGCACTGTCAGTAGCAAAAGAAATGATATTAGTACTTTTACATCGAAATATCTTTTTAATTCAGTAAATAATGTTTCACCTCTTGTATTGGTTTCCAAACATTTAGCAAACAACAATTCTTGGCAAAATTTTCCTTCTTTTATAAATCTTACATAAGCAAAAAGTAAAGCTCCATTTCCTGGTAAAGTGGACTCGTGAAGATGTATAGAAAATCCAGATGTTTTTAAGTACTCACATAAAGAATCTTACCCAGTGGAATTCTTTTTATAATATCAAAAGCTGGCTTGTGCGGCACAGTGCATATTATTTCACTTACAGCTGGGTAAAGTTCAGTTCTTCACCAATAGTGTAGTACAGCTTTTTGGACTTTGCAATCAATAAAAAAGTACGCAGTAAATCGTCATTTTGCTTAGATGTTGTTCCTGTAAGTTGTTGCAGTGATGGTGTTTTCAAATATTTTTCTTTGACTGTTTGAAAAAATGTTAAATCCTCATTTTTTTTTGTTACTATGGATTTTTATTAAATGTTCCTTAAGCTCGGAAGATTTTACTGAGTCATTTGACATAGTTTTATTACATAGAAGACACATACGTAAAGTACTATTCCCTGGTGATAAAATAAACTTCAAATATTCAACATTGTATTGTCGGCATAGTTTATCGGTTAAAAAGGGGAAAGGAGGATATAAGAAAATCCGTACATCAAATGTTTTATCTGCAACAAACCACTGTTAATTATTATTAACTTTTCCAATGCAATGCTGCAGTAAAGCCCTTTTGAATTAGTTATTTGACGTAAGGATAAAATTTCATGTATTTTTTTAATAAAATATAATTCTCAATAATTGACTTCTTTCAAAACTACATCTGTATTAAAAAAACTTAACAATCTCTTCCGAAGTTTTTAATTAAAAAAAAAGTAATCTAAAGATTACTATATTGAAAAATGTGATATATTTTTTCAAGAGATCAAGTTTATTCAAATGTACTTACATAACAAAAGTACACTATCTGCGTAACAATAAAAAAAATGCAACAATACCAAAACTAACATTAAGGGATTACTATATTCATAGTACTATAACTAATCTCTTAACGTTAGTTAGTTTACTGAAAAATGTGATATATAATTATTTTTCAAAAGAGATCAGTTTTATTCAAATACACTTACGTAACAAAAGCACACTATCTGCGTAATAATACAAAAAATGCAAGTATTTCCAAACTTCCAACTAACTATACAAAACTTCTTTTTGCTCAAGACTGAGAAAATTTGTTTATACACTTCATATCAGCATAATATAAAACTAAATTGTTGATTAGATATATGATGTATGGCTCTTTTATAGTTTATGTTTATACTGTAGTCAAGTTAGTGCATGTAGCGGCATTATTGCATTCCTGTACAAACCTGTTTTTGGCCATCCCATGCTTGTAAGTAGCTTGTGTCATCTAGAACTATTAAGACATAGGCGTGTCAGTGGATTTTTTTTATTTTCATTTTTGAGGGATTATCTCAGTTTTTTTATTGTTGTTTCGTTATTATTTTGTTGTTAGTGTGGTGACGGAAACTTAAAGCTAAAATTTATTGAAGTAAGCTGAACAATAATTAAGTTTTAGTAATAACATTAAAACAAGTTATATACACCATTGTTATTACAAGTGACAAATCAGTGGAAATAAGTTTTGTCAATGTTCATTCACAAAAGGTATTACATAACGCTCAGTACTCAAGTAACATACTGTATTTTAAGCACCCACTTATAATTATATTTTACTCAGGATGTAAAAAATCGCTACTATTTTATTTAATGTTATTTATTTAAATTTTCATAATAATAAAAATGGATCACAATTTTATTATTTTACAGTAAATCTTGTGCAGACCCCCTGATGTTGTTCAAGGACCCCCAAATCAATTTTAATTTTCCACTGACCCCTGTGGGTCCGCAGGGACCACTTTGGGAACCACCGATTTAAACGTATTAAGATAACAGAACAAATCATTACTTTTCAAAATTAAATATATTTATGCTTTAATTGAGCAATAAATAACTCACTAAAAGGTTTTTTACAATCTTAGTCACGAGGGTATAATATTCAGTATTTACAATTAAAAAACCATATAAGCTATTTGATCTTTACTTAATATATTACACTTACTAACTCTGAGTTGCTAAATAGTTTGGTTAGTCACTGTAATAAAATTTATTAAAGTAACTAAAAGTATATTTTTCAATGTTAATATGTCTGGATAAAAATTTATTACAAAAAGAAAATGAAGTAACAAAATTTTAAGGCTGAATAAGCAAAGAAGTAAATTGATAATATAGGTCTATTGTACATATTATTTAACAAAAAACAATATTTAAAATATCAGGCATAAGATCAGTAATCCATGCTCGTTATACAGAAGTACTGATGAAGTAAAGAGTATCACCACTAGCGTATCAACAGAAATACAATAGGGAACAAGTAAGCTAACATTTTTAATGTTTATTTATTTCAAATTTTAGACATCATTAGTATGGTACTTCGTACTTACCTACCATCAGGACTAAATGAGGCAGAAATAACAGCTTCTGCATGGCCAGGTAAAGAACTTGTACAACGAGTCACAGGTCGAACTCGAAATACAGACTGTTCAGCATACACAATTTCCAAAATATTTTCACCTTCAATAGTTTTTTTATCTACAGTAGTATGAAGAGAGTCTCTAATTTGTACATCATTTACAAAAAATAAAAATGGAACTGGTGTTTCCTGAAAAAATTTCAAGTTATATAATGAAGTTTCTTCATTTACATGAGTTCATATAAATACAGTTAATGTTATAAAGAGATAATACACAAAACATGACACCCAGGCAACTTTATATAAAATTTAGTGAATGCAAGAGGGAATGACTACAGACAGGAGCAACTGACTCATCAAACCATTCCATGGAAAGATAGGCATATTGTGCACATAGCATTGATGGAGTGCACTGTCATATTTGTAACTATATCACAGTGAATGCAGTGTAAAACACAACAACCAGTGTCTGCAAGAATAATTCAATGTTGTATACAGTAAAATGGTTTATCCGCTAGGCATCCATTGCTTCGCTTATCTTTAAACTATTGAAGGTGTTTGTGTTTGCTATGGTGCACTGAATGGCAAAGATGGACATCCAAATGGCACAACATGTTTTTGGGTGAATCACCCTTTTGCCTGCAGTACCATGACGGTCATTAAAGTGTGGAAAAAGGGTGACTCTGTTGCATTCTGCTGTGTCATATTGGTCTTTCACCCAGTGTTACAGTGTATTGTATTGGATTCCAATTCTGCACTCTACTTGGCTGGTATGCATTATCGGTACATTTACCAGCCAACGCTATACTCTTTGAGGATTTGCAGCATGTTCTCTTTCCTCACTTTCAGGGCTTGCCTGCATCCACATCTTAACAGGATAGTGCATGACCACATGTTGCACGCAATGCTCAAGCTTTCTTTTTAGCCACCATATTGCATTTTTATTCTGGTCTACTTTTTCTATATATCTGTCGCCCATCGAACAAGGTTTGGTCAATGACTGGAGAATGCCCAGTCAAGCATGCTGTACCTGCAGGTACACCAGATAATTTTGGTTATGAGTGGAGATAGCATGGGCTGCCACTCCCCAACAATGCATTTAAAGCCTCTGTTACTCAATGTCAATATGTGCAACAGTGGCAAATGTGAAAGCAGCATTCAGTACCAATTTTCTCATTTTCCTCTTCTTAAAGAAGGCTGTATTTCAAATCAGTTAACATTGATACTATGCATAATCTCCGAAACAAATTTGGCATTGATATCTCTTGTCCTTCTTCATGCTGCACTTTAGATGGCCCGCAGTGTGCAAAATATCCTGACATTAAACATAATCATAGTCAGAAAAATATCCTGACATTAAATGTAATCATACTCAGGATCTGCATGAAATTTTGGCAACTTTGAGGCCCACCTAAATTAATACTTTCCAATAGTACCTTGAAGGATTACAGGGCAATTTTTCACTATGGCCATTATTTAATCATACAATGCATTTCTGGAAATATATTTTTATGTCAGTCACTTTATTGCTGTCTATATTTTTTCTATTGTACTAAGCATTTTGATATTCATTTGATTTTTTAAGTCTTTAGACAATCATTAGAAAGAGGGCTACATACCTTCCTCCTACTCAGAATCTTTTTTACTCTGCTTACCTAGCTAATTTCCACAACATGTTACTATTTAAATTCTAGGTCTTCAAAATAAAACATTTCTTACTTAATGTTCATAGGACATATCATGCTTACCTCAGTTCACAAAAAAGACTTCAGTAAAGTTTACATGACTCAATTTCAAGAGGTAATGCACACAGCTTAATGTATGATGTATGTTAAAAATTGAAAACATAAAACTCAGCCATTTATTTTATTTAAGATACAGTTTTTTTTTTTTTTACATAGGAAGCATTAAAAATCTAATAGACATAATAAAAAATAAATAAACTATCTTACTTTTTGAAGAAGAGAATTGCAGATCATTGTTAATTTGCCAACATCAGTGCTAACTGGCAAATCAAGCGGAGCACCTGTTGCTTCACCAGCCTCATTTTTAAATTGTACTGAAATAACAGTACTTTCCTCCATCTTGTCAACTTCCTACAAAAATTTTCTAACTTTAATACATTTCTTCAATTATTCAAAGTAAAAGAAAATTTTATACATGTTTTACACACTGAAACAACCTTTCTTTTTGGTATTTTTACGCTATGCACATGTGAAAGGGAAGCCAGATACACGTTGAGGTCCAACGATAGTGCTATCGGGGTTATAGTTGTGTATGTGTATCTACTGTAGTAATATTCTAGATTTTTGTGCCAAAAATCGCCACTACACAAAGCCAAAATAACAAATCAAAGAATTGCACAGTATCCACGTACTGCCAAAAATCACCAATTTTTACCAAGGGGCACCCATAAATATATTTTTACTCAAATGCCAGGCTGCTACACAAAACCAAAATAACAAGTCAAAAAATTGTACAATCTCAGTATCCATGTAAACACGACCCATTTTCACTTAAAAAAGCATCAGAGAATTGCACAAACTCAGCATTGCGCACTCCCTTGACTTTGTCCATGTACGCATGAATCTATTTTTACTTAAGAAGTCAAAGGAGCACCCAATTCTACACTAGTGCCAAACAAAAAATATATAATCTCAATAAACTACATTTTAAATCAAACAATGAAATAACATAAAAAAGGAAATTCATCTTATAGCATCTAAGAACTACACAAAGGAAATATCCACTTTATTTAGAAACTTTGTCTTCACACACAAAATTCCTTAATGGCATCCAAAAACTTTCCTCAAGCCATGTTCCCTTTCTAACGGACCACTTTATATGGTGAGCATTTCAACCTCTCTTGTGACAAACTGCCACCTGAACGACCCTTATGGCCATCTGAACGACCCTTATGTTCGACTGTACACATTTCCTTCGTACAAACAGGACACTTATAATTCTGTTGAATTACATTCAACAAAGTTTCTTTTCTCCTGTCCTCAACAACTTAAAAAAAAAAAAAAAAGCCACCCACTGGCAGCCATTTTATGACACAAAGCACACAGTATACGCAATGTACTTCCTAATTGACATCCAACACATAAACGAGCCTTTACAAATCTTTTCCCACCAATCAAAATCAAATTCATGGTAATCATGCAACCAATAACATCACAATAGGGTTTCCATAACATTCAACTCCTCAAGTTACCATAAATGAAACAAAACCTGGCAATAATTCAAGAGGCATCCTTAAATATAGACTCACCAGCATTTGAAATAATATTTTTCTTCCCTGTGCCAAGTATGAGATACTGCAGAACTAGATAAAAATACCCATTCTATGCATTTAAGTGAAACTGTCATACATGCATTATGCTATTTTTCATTATGAGCCAGGGAATAAGTATATTACATAATTTTAATTACAAGTAATTCTATCTAGTAACTAAACAGTGACGGCTTATTAAAGGCAAACTTTCCAGCTGAAGGACGTATACCTAGATACACTTTGAATGCAAATCTTAGAAGGCTATCTCTAGGGATTAGTGGCTCTTGTTAACTGATGAATTTATGGTTATTAGTTGCAAACACAAAAAGCACACAGTAAATTTGAATCTACACAAATGCTTAAGGGATATCCAGTGGCTCAGATTTGTTCTCAGACACTTGCATTTTTGAAATTTATTTATTGATCTTGTGCTAGATACTGAAATTTAGACTTCTAAATTTTTTCTCTATTGTAAGCCTTGTCTGTAGGAAAGTAAATATCATCAAAATATCTCTTGTAATAACACAACAAGAGTTTTAATAACTCATATATAACACAAAATTTTTGATGGGACATTTGATTAAAGATGATATTTTCTGTCATAATTTTTTGCTTTATGTGAAAATAATTACAAAAAAAAAAAAAAGTGACAGCCACCTAAAAGAACTCTTTTAAAGGTTAATAGTTGATATGGTGTATCAATAGATCAATAGAGATGGCCCAGTTGGAAAAGTGAAACATTTTATGGGATATTAAATAAATAAACATTTAGACTAACTTGCAATAGCATATGATATTTTAATTAAAGTTGATTTAATTATTAAACAATATAAACATGTGCTTGTAGAGTACCAAAATGGGAAACTCAGAAAGGAACTTCTTTTGCAAGTAAAATTACAAAGTGCCCCTCTTTCTCCTTTCTTTCCTCTATTTTTAGATCAAAGAGTGAAAAGTGGAGCCTCGTTTTTAATTCAGCTTTGTTGGATCAGAATTTATGAGATTTCCCTTTCATCAGGGATGTATTGGGGACAAATAAATAAATCTTTAGAGAAAAGAAGCATGTCATATAAAATCCAGAATTAAATGGAAATGTGTGAAATATGGCATTAAAAGAAAAAGCCTTTGATAGCAAATTTCGCATGAAATTTTATATGAAATCTACAACAATGCAAGGTTTCTTAGTCATAATTATTGTTTTTAACTATATAAAGAAATGAAGAAATTATTGATTAAGATACAGACAGCATAACAGATACACATACAAAAAGAAAAAATATTTATTTAGCTCACAAATATGAATATTTCTTTTCTTACTAGATATATTTTATGAATTACTGCATAAATATAAAACTAACAGTTGTGGTACAATTTGCTGCAATTGAAAAAATTATCCAAAATTGAATACAGGAATCCCAATACAGAAAGGACAAAATAAAATAAAATTTTTATCAGGGATATCTGTAGCTTACTGAAAAGACAAGAGAGAAGTTTTTATGTGCAGCAATATGCACAATCCCATTGCAGTCTATGATGAAACAGGAAAGTCTTAAATTGTATGAAACTGAACGCTCACAAACTTGAAAAGAGTTGGACTTCTTGAACCAAGCACATAGGAGGTCTTTTGCGCTAGTGGTAGAGAATTCGACTCGCATTAAATAAACCCAGGATCGAATCTCAAGGTCATTACCACCTTCAACAGCATTTCTTACTGATGCTAATAGATGGTGACACGAGCATACCGAGGTCTCTCACATCATGTGATTGCTACAAACTCCATTTTATACAAAATAAAAACTGAAGACAGTTTATTTACAGATTTTAGAAGAAGTCTTATAAAACAAGTCATCTGTGATCCAGAAGCTTCAGTCAGCTGAGGTTTCAGATCTCATTTCATTGACAGGGCACTCCATTCAAAACAAAGCTCCACAAAAAAGTACTGCTTGTCAGAGGATTGAAATAAGAAAGTGATCGATGTATTCTTGCAAAAAAAAAAAAAAAAAAAAGTGACATAGGGCTCTTGTTTAAAAAATTTCACAAGAGTAAATGAGAATATTTTAACACACTTATAAAAAATTAATGGTTATATCATTCTAAAACTAATTTTTGCATTCTGTAGTAAACTGCTCAATATCTCTTTTCTATGTTTAAAAAATATTTAATGGGTCTTAAACATGATCCAAAGTAATAAAAAGAAGAAACCACAAAAATTTCCAAATAGTCTTAACAGAACATATATATACATATATATACAGGCATATTTACACAAACACAACACATATGTATAAATACATATGTGTGCATATCCATCTGCGTGTATATACAGAGGCTGTTCACACATTTTTTAGGTGATTTCGCGTTGCTAAAAAAAAAGCATGCTTGGAAATGTTTTTTAAACTTTAACTATATCCTTGAAAGTACAAATTATAGCATGCTACTCAAAAGTTTTATTTTCATGCAAAATGACGCTTTTAAAGAAGCAATGGATTGAAGGCTATACTTGTGCTCGTTCTGAAGAAAATTATCCATATCTAATCATTAAAAAATGCTGTGAAAGCCTTAATTTTTCAGTATCTAAAGCTGCGATAGGTACTCCAAAGTTTGGCCTTCTGGCTTCAAGTGGAAAAACTGTTCCAAATACATATCCAAGGAAAAAACAGAACGTTTTGAATGTTGTAAAGATTAGATATTTAATGTTAAAAAAAAAAAAAAACATTTTTTTTTTATTACAGTTGGTTCCATTAAACTGTTCAATGTCAACAGCAAATAAAGTGATGAATGCTGATTTGAATCTGAAAAAGGTGAAAAAACATAACACGCATCATCTTTCTGCAAGACATATCACCAAAGCAGAAAGTGCTGCAGAATTCTTTACGAGAAGCATTTATCCAGACAAAAATGGAAAAATTTACAACAATTGATGAATCTTGGATGTATTTAAATAACTGCAATAAAAAGAGATCCATTTATTATCATAAAAGAGAAGAAAAACATCATAGAACATGCTTAAAAGAATATAAAGAAAGTTTTTCAAAGGAATTTGATTGCTGTTGGTTTTTGATATAACGACAAATAAAAATTTAAGGGAATGCAGAAAACTGTTAAGGTCAACTCCACTGTGAGTAAAGAGAAACACCTTCTCTTACTCTTAAATACCTCTTCCACTGTGAGTAAAGAGAACAGCTGCACGTCAAAATCTACTGTTAAATTCCTGG
>KK121773.1:47854-62828 GCA_000611955.2 Stegodyphus mimosarum
TTTTATTTATCGGCTTACACAATGCCATATACATTAAAAAAAATTCTAAACTTCGGCTTTAAGAATAAAAAAAATTTTGTGTGGTGCCAATCTGAGAAAGCTCACATCAAAATTAAATTACTGATGCAACTAAAAATTCTAGATGGTTTCCACAACGTGAGTAATGAAACTAAACAGAACATTCCTACACAAAGAAATTAGTTGAATATATGTATATGTATAAAGTATATGAAAAGTGTAATTTTTGTTAAAGGATATACAATGAATACTGAACGTCCCGTTATACTCATGTTTCTATTAGACAGAAACTGTTTGTTTAGTGTTTAAATACTTGGTAAAAGTTTACAATTGGGTGCCCCTTGTTTTTTGGCGATTCTGTTTTGATGCCAAGATCGGCGCCAATAAGACACAATTTCAAGATGGCCGCTACACAAAACCAAAACAAGAAGTCAAAGAATTTCACAAACTCCGTGTCCATGTACACATCGACCTATTTTCACTTAAAAAAAACATCAGAGAATTGCACAAACTTAGTCACTGCACATTTTGACTTTGTCCATGTGCACATCGACTTATTTTCAATTAAATAAATCAAGAAGCTAAAACCACATTAAAACTCTCATGGTAAACAGGAATGGGGTTTCATCGCCAAAACTGAACAAAATTTTTCGCCAAAAAACAAGGGGCACCCAATTCTACACTAGAGCCAAATACTTAAATGAGTTTATTTTCAAACATTTTGAATATATATATATTTTTTAATACCAAAAAACGTTTTTCAAAACTAGCAGACTTTAAAAACAGTAATCAGCAGTATATGTGAAAGAAAAATGAAGTTATTTTCTGCTAACATTTAAGTACCTGATTCCTGCAAATAAAACTGAAATTCACGTGTCCAAATATAAATGTGAACCATTGTATGTTAAAACATTTTACGTGGTTATAAATTTTCGCATCATAATCGGGTTGCCATCCATTCTGATTGTCGTATTTCGCATACTAATAAATCTGATCTTGGTTTTATCTGACTTAAAAACAGATATTCTTATGTACATAATAATTAGCATAAAAATATGCTCAGTTGATTCAGTTACTATTAGTAATCATTTACCACCCAGTAAATGAACGAAATTTCACACTTACTGAGGGATAATACAACTTAATTAATTTAAGGAAGAAGTTGCAAGAGCGTAGCTTTTAGAACTTACTTGTGTACTCACACACTAAAATTTCCCACAGATCATAGGTGAAAAACACGTGGGAACGCAGCTTCGTTGCTCGATTGTTGTTAAACAAAGTAACAAATTTACTCACACAGCTTGCATAATACTATTTTCTACAATAGAGAAATTAAAAGCCCAACAGCCTAGTTGGGGCACAAAAAATAAGTATACACCGCAGCCCTTTTGGTTATCATTGTTAATGGATAAAAGTATTTCTTGTCTGAAGGAAGAAAATGTGATACATTGGATCCTGTTCAGTATGCAGATGCACTAGAAACTCAGAGATATTAGATATTTCCTCGATTTTATGCCAGGCTTAAGAATGAATTTTTCGTTCACTTAAATGTAAAAGCTTAGAGAAAAACATGAGTTTGTCATGAATCTTGTATTCGTAATGAAATAAAAAGACTTGGGAGAGAGACAATTATATCAGTTGTTCGAAATGCTCCAAGTAAAGTCTTGGTGGTGATCGTTTGTCTCCTCTAAGGTATCCGATTGCGTTCTAATCGTCAATTTTGAAGAACTTTTTCAAAAAATTATAACAACTCTGTTTCAAAACTTACAAATTAAGCTTCTCAAAGCTATCTTATTTTGTCTCTTTCGTTGTTGGTTACAGAATTATGGCTGTTCATATTCAACGCCGTGAACCGAATGTTTCTGTTTAAGAAGCTGGAAGCTGATGCCTAAAGATGCATAGAGTTCTTTAAATAACTTGAATATATAAAAGTGATATATAAAAGTGAGAATTTTTTCATTTAAATAGTTTAGTGATGTTCATATGATGATTTTGGACTTTGGCTTTTGTTATGAAGTGCTTGGGTACAAGATTAGCTTTGTAGTTTAACTTTCATACTTGGCAACATTTTCTTTTCCTTCTGTTTGTGTTTGTATTATATTATACCGATTTTTTCATCTAAAATTCTCCATACTTAAAAATTTTTTATTCATACTAGACTTTTCAATTCACCTGTGGCGATCACGTGGTTCGGTGAAGCCTGGTTAGTTGCTTGCTCGTGTCGCCATCTATATTCGCCAGTGGAAAGTGCTGCGTCGCATGAGCGGGACTCGATCTTGGGTTAATTTATTGGGAGTTGAATTCTTTACCGCTAGCCCAAAAGAGCTCCGTTGCGCTAGGTTCAAGAATTCTAACTCTTTCAAATTTGCGATGGTGGAGTTGTTCTTCAGATCGGTCCGCCGCATACTCCCCCTCGAAGCATCTATGATGCGATATGAGGAGAACGTTGAGAAACCCCGTTGTGTTGGCATGTGTGTCGCCGTTTATTGATTGTGGGACGGAGCCTGTGACGTAGTTCGTCATTTGACCTCAGTCGAGGGAGGAGTCTGTAGTTCTCCGGGTCACCAATGTGGCGATCACGTGGTTCAGTTTTGTATAATCTGGCATTGTTATATAATGAGATATTATTCTGATGTCCCGCTCATGCGACGCAGCACCTTCCACTGGCGAATATAGATGGCGACACGAGCAAGCAACTAACCAGGCTTCACCGAACCACGTGATCGCCACATTGGTGACCCGGACATGATAAGGATAAAGCTTAGGTGGCTCAGTTGACATATGAAGATTGACATTTGGCAGTGGCAAATCTGATCTGTCACCTACTCCTGAGCAAGGAAAAATTCCGGTGAATCATAGTGCAAGTACGACATTTAGATCAACTCCATATTCAGAAGGCTTTACTTTTCGTCATGCGTCTTACAGTCCTCATTTGAGACGTTCTATGCCAAATGTCAATCTTCATATGTCAACTGAGCCACCTAAGCTTTATCCTTATCACGTCCGGGTCACCAATGTGGCGATCACGTGGTTCGGTGAAGCCTGGTTAGTTGCTTGCTCGTGTCGCCATCTATATTCGCCAGTGGAAAGTGCTGCGTCGCATGAACGGGACTCGATCTTGGGTTAATTTATATTGGGAGTTGAATTCTTTACCGCTAGCCCAAAAGAGCTCCGTTGCGCTAGGTTCAAGAATTCTAACTCTTTCAAATTTGCGATGGTGGAGTTGTTCTTCAGATCGGTCCGCCGCACACCGATTTGGACCTTCCACCAAAAACTCACCTTCTTTGTCCACTGATGGCCTGCCACTTGACTTAATACTTTTGGTCTTATTTTGCCAGTCTACTCATTTTGTGTTGCTGATGGTCTTCACCAGATGCAAAGCAAAAGAAAGTACTGCTTTTTGAAAGTCTAATCCACTATATGTTCTTAGTAGCTAGTAGTTAAACCAATTTTTTGAAAAACTTTACTTTTTTCAACTTTCCTGTTACGAAAAAAAAAATTCAACTTAAATATTACTGAGGTACATTTATGAAACTTCCCATAATATTCTATGGAATATTGTGAATTCAATGCACATGTGTACATAGACCTAAAAGTTTAGGTCTGTATATACATCTAAAATTTTTTCAGTCAATTTTGTAAAAGAAAAGAGAGAAAGTTTTCGAAAAGTGCATGTACTGAAACAGGTATATTTCTTAGACATTTTATTTTATCACTTAGATTTTTGTCAGTTTAATTCCTTATACCTTGACACATATAAGTGAAAAATATAAAAAGTAAAATATTGATAAATATATTTATGAGAACATATCTAGTAATCCATAGTATCTAGTGATCTTAGGACATATCTAGTATCTAGTAATTTAACACATTTTTAATCCAAAATATGAGCAAAAACCAAAAAATGTATTTTGATAATATCTTTGTCATCTGTTTCTATAATTTTAAGTAATATTCTGTTAAATAACACCAGTAATGGATTTATTTGCACTATTTTTCAAAATCTGGGTGTTGAACGTAGCCGGATTTTGGTAACCATGGAAAGCAATTTGTTAATCAAATCTTTGAAGAATTATGTGCAGGACTTAGCATACGACATTTGAAAATGGTCTCTTGCCGGCCGCAGTCGAATATCGGAGAGAGGGTAAATAAAATATAGTTAAGATTATTCGTAGCTATACAAAAAAATGTCATAAACGGTGGAATAGCTGTGTTAATAAACTTGCATTTGCTTTGAGCAGAGCCAAACATGATATTAGTGGGAAGACTCCAGATGAATTATTTCTTGGCAGAAAGTTAATTATTCCTCTGTATAACCCATTTTCCTTTCAAAAGAGGGCTGCAGAATTTAAGATGGCAGATATCCAGGAGTTAGTCAACGAAACTATCTATAATTCGATACGGCAAGAGAAAAACAAAAATTGTAAGGAAAGGAGCGATTTTAGTTTTAAGGCGGGAGATAAAATGTTGAAAATTGAACATTCTCTTTCATTTACATCTAAAGCGAAAGGTGGAAAATTTCTCCCTAAATTTGATCGCCCTTTCGTAATTCAAAGTATACGAGCGGCGATTTCTATTTAAAGGTAAAGGAAAAGGAAAATGTGGCAGCTAATGTCGGTCAGATAAAGCGCTATTCTGAGCGCTTTGATATGTCCATGTTGAAAGAGATTTTTCAGGAACCACCTTTGGAAGAATTGAAGAGTCAACTGGAAAAACTGAAGAAGTTCCACCGAATTGCAGACTGCGAGTCCGGAAAGGAAAAGAAGGGTTGTCGTAAATGATGGAGGAGAAAATAAAAAACCAAGGTTCAACGCATGAAAAGAAAGCCAGCTGACGGAGAAAAGAGGGCAAAAACTAAGGCTTAACAAAGCTTCAGAAAAGAAGAGGAAAGTTCAGCGACCCTCCACATTCAGCAAATTACCGATAGAGAATCAGCATCAGGTCAGTAGTCAACAAGCGAGAAGTCAGTTGACGAGAAAGAACGGCAGTAGCGGAACTTCAAGGTAACATGTACACCGAATGTGGTCAATGGAGGAAGAAAGATCTCAAGGAAGGATATTTTACAAAAACCAGAGGACAGTTCCGGCAAATCATCCAAAGAATTTCGATGATAAGCAAGGAGTTCAGACAACAGGAAGCGTCCGGTGACTCCAGAGTTCTCCGAGCGCTAGGCGTTTACAAGATTCCGAGAAGGACTTAAGAAACGGAAACTGCCAGAGTATGTGGAAGCTGAATAGAGACTGTGTCGGCCAGTGAGGCATTCGTCGGCCATATTGTTATATACTATCATTTATAATATAGCACTAATTTTTCTTTTAATAATTTGTTTATTAAGCCTTTTTACACATTATTTATTGTTTACTGCTGCTGACTTTTAAAAAAGCATCATTAAAAGAAAATTTATTTGTTATCTCTCAAAAAACAGAAAAACGGGTAACTTGTAAGATTCTAAATAAAAGTCTAAAACTTTAGGAAACAGAAATTATAAGTACTGTATACTTAATTTCCAATGTTAGTAGTGTGATTCGTAAAACATACACGCCGCAAAATATTTAAAAAAATTGTGTAGTTATTTATTTACTTTTCTTTGACCTAATGACTTGACTCTTAATTCACTTAATGAAGATGGCCAAATCCATCGCTCATTTAGCGTCTTATCACCAACAGCGTTATCCAAGTTGCGATCGATCATGAGAAGAAAGGAATAATGAGATATTAGGAGGAAAGGACATACACACAGTCAAGTCTCAGGTGGAATTCGAACCTGCACTTTTGAGATTTAACTAGCAATCAGCATACACTAACCACTAAATCATCCAAGGCAACATGTAATTTTTAAATTATTTAAGATCGAAAAAAAATTGTTAAGGTATATTTTTTTAAAATATAGAAATTGTAAATCGAAAGGTTAATTGCTCATACCCAATTTCAATCTAGTGAAATTCGTTTGAGCAACGAGTTTCGTCACTGGGAAAGCAGAATTTCTGTTTTACTTATAGCTATAAAATTGAATTGCAAAACAGTTGGATGTCGAAGCAAAAGTAAAAAGATAACTTTTCTATTCTTGAAACATATTTGTATGACATGAACGTTTATTTAAAGCATGCTCAGTGGTTTGCAGACTTGAATATAAATTATAAGATTAAAAATATGTAATAAAATCAGCAAATAAAAATTTCACATAATCATAATCGTGTTGAAATTTCAGTATGAATTTCTTTTCAATAACGATAAATCTATTGATATATCAGAAACGCCTTTTTAAAAATAGAATTTTAATGAAAATATTGAAAAAACTCATAACACATAAAACGAAATGGAAATTCGTCTTTGAAACATGTATAAATATGGTTTAAAAACTTTATTGCTTTACATTTCAGAGATTTCCAAAGCGCTTTCTTGTATACGGTTAAGGTATATGTATATTATTTATCACCTTGATGGAAACTTCTTTTGAGGTACGCATTGAATTCAATAAGCAAATTTAATTTCCTATATTCCCACAAGAAAACCCACATGGGATTAGATCCGGGCAGCGAGGCGGCCTTGCTGCCCGGGCTTGAAAAAAATATACTTATGATCCTTTCTTCTGTAACATGGTGGCGCAACAGTCGCGGTGCCGATAGAGTAATGTGTGGTAGTACTCCATCCTGAATAAGAGTTATCTGATCCAGCAATTGCCTCTACTGAATATGGAGAATGATAAAACTAGATAGCATATTGTGATATCTTTTCGTGGTAACGGTACAGATTTACAGTCCTGCTAGAGTAATGTTCTAAAAAAATGGTCCGATAATGAAATCTGCTATGAAGCCACACCAAACAGTTACTTTTAGTGAATGCAAAGGAACTCTTGAACTGGATGGGTTGTTCGGATGCCCAAATTCGAGAACTCTAAGTGTTCCGTTTAGATGAAAATAGGCCTTAACTCCCAGCAGAGATCTCCACGGCCACTCATTGTCTATTTCTATCCTGGTAAGAAATTCTCAGAGTAAATGCCACCCGTTTACCATAATTATCATACCTTTCACCATAATCGGCTAACGGTTATGGTAAACGTTTACTATGCTGTTTATTATAATCGTTGCGTTCCAACTCCTGTACGAAACTTATTTTGCATAGGCAGAAGCGTAGAACTTTCCGCAAGCTTTTCCATACCATCGAAGGATTTAATCCAGTTGTCGCTCTACTCCCCGGACGCTGTTACTATAAGCAGTGGTCCCACGGATGCTGTCAACGACTTCAGCCCCGAAATCAGCAACTGTTTGTTCTGACATCGGAATCTGCTCTCTATCAGACCCGAACGGCTAAAGATCTGGTTTCTTCAAACTTGTAAAAAATGCTTTTCAATGCATTAATTAATAGAGGGCTTTCGTAGGTTGTCATGAATTCTAAACTCCTCCAGAACGGCGGCTGTGGTTGGGAAAGATTAAGCAACTTCACAAATAACACGGTCAGAGATAATGTGACAGGCAGTTAACATTCTAAATGTTCTTCGATGTTTCCCCCTTATCTTTATAGACTGAATTACTGGCACTGCTATTGTTCACGTAACCAGGCATTTTCATTTTCAATTTTAACTGCTTTTTGTGTGTTTGCTGCTATGTAGACTACAGCAGTGCTAAATTTCCCTTTATCGAAGACATTCTGAAATACTTTTTTTTCAAGGATTCTTTTTTACCATGTCGTCGTTAGTTCTCCTACTAAATGTGGTGACATTACAGTTGATAGATCGAGGTACAGAGAACTTTGTAAAAAGACAGCCTGCATATCAATATGATGCTTATTATTGTTTTTCTTTCGCTACTGGCACGTGCTGCATTCTTTTAGTTCCAGATAAATTTCATTTACAGTAGTTATACCACACAGCTAGCAGGTGAGCTAGCTAAGCGCGGCTTAATAAAGTAATGCCAGTGCCTTTTCGTTATAATTAAATTTCATTTAGTTTTTAGTTATATGGTTTCTAACTTTCAATGCTTTGTAAATACTTATAACTGTAATATAAAATAAAATCTGTTCGTTTCGAAAATAATCTATAACTTGTTATCTGATAGACAAAAGAACTGAAAATCCAGCGAACAAGATGTACGCTTTTGAAAGGAAATGAAAGCAGCGCTGGTGATTAAACTTACATAACATCAGATTCTTTTTTGCAGCCTTTGAGTAAGCCAAGCAGTACAAGAAAACAGTTTTCAGAGCCAAACTGGAAAATTTTGTCCAAATCCCGAAGACACATTTCGTGTTTTACGGAAGATAGTCAGAAACAAAGTTTTATCACCTGTGCAACGCCATATGTTCTCATCCAACGTGGAAGATTGGAGTGGTATCACGATGGCATGACATCCATCCTCAAGGTCAAGGGTGGGTGGGGGTGGTGTAACCAATGCTGCCAAGTTGCATAAAAATGCCAGCACCTGTTTTCAAGTTGAGCTATGCTCCCCAAAACATAAGAGGGCCATGGTATAAAGCAGGGGTCTCCAAACTACGGCCCGAGGGCGGAATTTGGCCCTTCAGCACTAATTATCTGGCCCGCCAGAGGTTTCGTATTTTATAAAATTTCAAGTAACTAATAACGCACTTTTTAAATATTTTATATATAAGCCAATGTCAGAAATGTATGTATGTGTGTGCGTGTGTATGTGCATATATGTGTTTGTAAACACACACAGAGGTATGTACATATACATACATGCATACATGAGCACATGCATCCAATCATATATGCATACATTCATGTATTTCTGAATCCGGTCCCGATAGCAGAAGAGAACCGTAGATTTAATCTTGTCATGTTGGTCCATAAATTTATCCTGGGAGAAAAAACTAAATATTTTTTTATGTAATAGCCCAGATAACTTGACAGCTTATTTTAAAATTTGTTTTTAACAGGTAATGGTTTCTCTGCAGTGTGCATTGTCCTGTATCTCTCATTTTATTATTTCCAGAAACGCATAAATGAGTTAAAATAAGTAAAATCAACAGATCTAATTAGAGATATACATCTCATACAATCAATTCGGTTCTCATTTCGCGGCAAGGCAAAAGTACACAAAAAAATATTTTCGAAAACAATTGAGTGAAATACATTATATATAAAATCTTATGTGGACACACATGACTTCCTGATATGTCCTATTAAATGACACACATATTTTGCTGCGCTTATTTTAAACTTATTTCCTCGAATTTTATTAGAGATATATTTCTCATTCATTCGATTCACTTCTGCATTCGGCAAGGCATAAATAAATGCATAAAAACTCAAAACATCTTCCAACAAAAAAGAGTTTAAAATGTAAACAAATGGCGATTTCGTTTGGCTTAGTAACACTTAAACAACATTTAAATTATTGTTAATTCTACAACAATTGCATGCAGATTAACTAAAGTCATAAAAACAATAACAGGAATATAAGAACAACATAATTCAGTCACTTTTAATGAAAAATATCCACAATGTACCAACATATAAGAATAAAAGAAACTGAGCTCACCGAGGCGAGTAAGAGATTGAGTATATATATACTTTTGACGCAACCGATTGCAGCCAAAAAGGGATGTGCACAACTACATGTTATAGTAGTCCCATATGCAAAATTTCAATGCTGTGAAGCTATTCATTTTTGAGCTATGTGAGATACATACATACGTACACAGAGACGTCAAGAAAAAAATCTCTCTTGAATCCATTTTACAATCCGTTTTGGGTTTTATTCTTGCGCAACATAAAATTCAACAGAAAAATCACAACCTTGTTCGTACGTACAGATGTCACAGGGAAAACAAATCTGAAATATTTCAGATTTTAAATTACGTCCAAAGGGGCTTTTTTTTAATGTTTTGTGTGTTACCTTCATTTATTAAATATCATGTTCTTCGCACTTAAACTATAAAATTCAGTACAGCCGCAATATCGCAAAATCATTTTAAAATGAGCATATCTTTAGAATTTCCGATACACAGTTCCAAACTACTGGAGATAAAAAGGTCCCCCCCCCCTTAGAATGTTGCCATTGCTCGCTTTTAAATCTTTTTGTTAATCAAAATTTCGTTAAAGTTTTACGAAATATGAAATCTCTACAATAATAAAAGAAAGAGTTTGTGTGTGCGTGTCTTTCGTTTGTCGTGCGCGTAAGCTATTAGACCCAGCGCTACGAAATTTGGTACATAGGTGCATTTAAACAAGAGTCAGTGCACCTCGAAGCGATTTTTCCGAAATTCGAATTAGATTATTTTTTATTTTGTTTTTTGACGAAATCGCGTCATTTTGAGACATAATGGGTTATAGGAAAGCGAGATATTACTTTACATTTCATTTTGACATAGTCGTGAAACGCAGGCACTTAGCTATTTTACGAACTTAAAATAAATTTCGTATTTCAATAAATCGATTAAATACGAAATTAGCAAAGTGAGCTTAACACCTTTGCAACGGAATTTTTTTAAAAAAGTTTATTTTAAAAAATGTACTGTTTATTTTTCTATCATTTTTGGACACGTTGAATGTTAATCCTTCCGACTCCTTTTACAAAAATAATTTTGGAAAAATAATAATATTTTGTATTTTTAAAACATTTTTAAAATGAAGCTCCCGAATACGCTTCTCACATCTCACATATTTTAAAATATGGTTTTGGCAACAATTTTTCATTCTTATTGTTATTGATAGACATGGACCTTATAAGAGATAGAGTAACCCAGTTGGCGGAGCGCGTGTCTCCCACATGTCCGCAGGAAGGAGTAGGGACGATCTGGTTTACTTTAACATTGAAACCTATGGCGTTTGTTACCACATAACTGTTTTTTATTATTAACTGTGATACGTTGCACATTGATGAGATTATGAAAGTCACAATTTTTTTAAAGTGGGATTTAATATATCTCATTAAAGCACTTTTTACTGCATTTTGCGCATTATTTTCATGCATAATTCTTGTATAAACATGTTTACTTCGGTAAAACGGTAAAAACTCTAAACAGATTATATTAACTTACTTTTGCATACATTAACTTACTTTTGCATACAAGTAAAGTAAAATTAAACATGATAGATAGTATATGATGCTTTGAAACAAATAATGTAAAATATCTGATAATATTTTTAAAAATTTTATGAGTATTTTAAGGCAGTGGATTTTAAAATTATTATAACATTACAAGATGATCATTTATTTGATTATATGATCATTAGTTATTAACATTATAAGATGATCATAAGATGATCATTTATTTTAATACTTCATAAAATTCGGAGTATAATCTTTCTGAGAGCAATGAAAAAAATAAAATAAAGTGAAATCAGGAAGCACTCAAGATTTTATACTACGCCCAAAGGGACTTTTTTTAACGTTTTGTGTGTTACCTTTATTTATTGAATATCACGTTTTTCGCACGTAAACCACACAAAATTCAATTCAACAGCAATATCACAAAATATTTAAAAACAACATATCTTTAGAATTTCCGGGCTGGAGATAAAAATGTTATTTTCCGAACGGTGTTCCCATTGCTCGCTTTGAACTCATTGAGTTTGTTAATCGAAAATTCATTAAAGTTTTACAAAATATGAAATGGATTAAGGCAAATTCGAAATTCGGCCGTCCAGGTGTCTATGTTTGGGTGGAGGATTGCGTTATTCAAAATTTTATGTCTGTAGATACCGTCGTATTTTCCCAGTGCGAGAAACATACATGCATTCATGAAGATTCTTATTAATTAATTATTTATTATTTAATTTCTTTAAATATAATACAGGGCGATAATATTTGCTGGCAACAATTTTCAAAGTGAAACGGACATTTATAGGGAAACAGCGCAAAATACGTTTCGAAACTAATAATCTTTCTGGGCTATCGCCTCTTTTGGGATAATAAATTAAATTCACAAAAAATGAAAAAATCATATGCAGAACTAAAAATAAATTAAAAAAATAATCACTATAAAATATTAGCACAATTAATTATTACAGTTAAATACTATTTTAACATTAGAATAAATGTATAAAAATTATTAAGGTGTTCAAATTGCTATTGTAATTGAAATAAAACTCTTTTATAGAAATTATGCTATAATATTCACCTACAATTTTTAAAAAAGCAACACAATTTAGAATTTTAAACAAAAACTTTCAAAAATTTATTTTTAGGTATTTTAGTATTTTTTACTTACTTACACCAATAAACACATAAAGAGTTAAGAGAAAATTGTTTGAAATTTTCTATTAGTTCAGATTTAAAATACTATTTTCTAGAAGTAGTAGTTATAAATTTCCTTATAGCATAGGAAAAGCTAAAAAAAATATCCAAGCCTGAAAGCATACAACAGCTTTATAATTATTTGGACGTTAATTATGTTTGATAAATATGCTAAATTTTTAAAAAATCAATCTCAATTTCAAAAATAAAAATACGCTAAAATTCTAATTTGTGAAATGACGAACTACACCCAGCTTTTTCTTGACAATTATACACGCTGCAATAGCCAACCAATGTTAAGTCTCTATAATCGTCCCTACTCCTCTGCATGTGATTAAGGGGACAGCTGTGAGTGCGTCAGACGAAGGAGAAAACCCGTTTGGGTTGGTCTATTTCTTATAAGGTCCATGTTGATAGACTTTTGATGAAAGCATATCATTTTGAATAGTTTTATTCTTTTAGAAATGTGGGTTTGGCGACGTTTTTCATCGTATTTCTTATATCCCTTTTTTTTAAGAAATTGAAAAATTGTTTCTTTTTGCAAAGGTAAATTGTTTAATTAATTTATTAGGATAATTAATATTCATATTAAGGGATATTGCTTATTTTATTGTAATTTTTTATACTATGTTTTAATTATATATAATTTTAATTATAAAAAAGTTTTGCATGATTTTTTTTAGGAAATAAAGCTCTTAATCTGTTTATACCATAATGCTTTTTATATTATGTTTTAATTATATATAATTTTAATTATAAAAAAGTTTTGCATGATTTTTTTTAGGAAATAAAGCTCTTAATCCGGTTATACCATTTGAGTTCTTAAGATTTTGCAAAGGGAAGTTGGTTAATTTATTTATTAGGATAAGTAATATTTGCATTAAGGGATACTGCTTATTTCATTGTCATTTTTTATATATATAATACATTTTTATTGACTTTTTTTTTGATAAAGTTGTTCTGCAGAGTAAAATTCTGCACGGAATTTTTTGTTTTTTGCGTTTCTTTCATGTTATTTTTTGCTTATTTCACTGTTTGTAAGATATTGAAAAGTTTTGCATGATTTTTTTTCAACGGAAAGTTGGTTAATTTTTTTATTAGGATAGTTAATATTTGTATCAAGGGATATTGCTTATTTCATTGTAATTTTTTTCTCTTGAAAATATAAGATGAAATATTGCTAACAGGTTAAATGTCTGAGATATGACTGCTGACACATTTTCTCAGAAGATTACCTAAAGTATCATAATATTTCAAAATTTCAGATAAAGAATCACTCAAACTATCAAGTAAGAAAATGTTTAAGAAATTTTGACTTATCAGAAATGGCATAGAGTTATTTATATCATTGTAGAATTTTTATATAATGTTTTATGTGGTTACGGGGGTGGTTAAGAGGGGGATATAAATTATATTTTAACAAATGTTTAATATACATCTCATGCAACAGGTGGCTAAAAATTCCAGATGTATACATTTTTCTGGTAATACATCAAGGCCGTATGCAAGAGAAGGTTTTATTCTTAACAAAGAAAAAATAGTTGGAAGAACTTACGGGACCATCGGTCCCAGGTGTGTCTTTTAGGCATTTTTCCGGTACGTTTAAAAGCCAGACGAAGGCTGACCGCATAGCGGCTAGTAGATAATAAAACAAATTCTAAATTCCGGCTTCTAGATGATCATATTCGGGTGGAAACGTACGTTATTCAAAATTGGATGGCTCTAGTTACTGTTGTTTTATCACAATCCGAAAAACATACATACATTTAAGTAGATTCTTCATTATTTAATTCTTTAAATACAATACAGGGCGATAATGTTTAGTGGCAACAATTTGAAAAGTGAATCGGACATTTATAAATAACCAACGCAAAATGCCAAAACGAAAACAATAGTCCTTCAGGGACAAAACCCCTTTGGATTAAAAAAAAAAAAAGGTGAAAGGTTTTAGATTTTAAATTACGTCTAAAGGGGCGCTTTTTAAACATTTTGCGTGTTACCTTTATTTATTAAATATCATGTTCTTCGCACTTAAACCATAAAATTCAGTTCCAAAGCAAAATAATTTTAAATTGAGCATACCTTTTGAATTTCCGATACACAGTCTCACGCCCTGGAGATAAAAAATTTTCATTCTGTACAATGTTGCCGGCTCGCTTTGAATTCCTTGAATTTGTTAATGAAAAATTCGTTAAAGTTTTACAAAATATGAAATCCATAATAAAACAAATTCCGAATTTCAAATTTGGGCTTCCAGATACCCATATTCGCAGTAAGATTAGCTCATTCAAAATCCGATGAATCTAGGTACCGTCGTTTTATCACAATGCTAGAAACATGCATGCATTTATGCACATTCTTCATTATTTAATTTCTTTAAATATAATACAGGGCTGCAATATTTGGTGGCAACAGTTTGAAAAGTGAATCGGACATTTATAGCGAACCGACGCAAAATGCCAAAACGAAAACAATAGTCCTTCAGGAACAAAGCCCCTTTGGACTAAAAAAACAACAACGTTCAAACTTATTCAAGAGTCGTCAAAAATGGTTATTTTTGTGGAGTTTTTCACGATTACAATACTTTCTTTACTTCGTACGAGGAAGTAAAACACTCTCATTGTATTTTTTCTAAAGAATAAAGTTTTCGTCTGTTATCTTGCCAACTTTTATAGTAGTTTGGTTCATAGAAGTTTTCAGTAATGATTTTATTTAAATCTTAATTTTTGTTCTGTATATGTTGTAATTTATTTTAATTTTGG
>KK121773.1:62856-105811 GCA_000611955.2 Stegodyphus mimosarum
GCACAAAACTTGCCCCAAATATGAAATACTTATGAGCGAAAGTTTGCTCCTGATCAAAATGTAAACAAAATGCGTTGATAAATTGTGACAACGGGGAGGTAAATGTATTGAAAATTAAAATACATACTAAAGAAATCTCTAATATTCTGGCAGAAAAATATATTTTTGCAAATGTTTAAAAACAGCTGTTAAGTGAAACTGCCTGCAAGTCTAAAAAACAAGGCTGTTTGTAAGATTATAGAATATAGATCCAGTCACAAAAATCTTACTGCTCGTTTAAAAACATGTATGTTCTTCATCATAATTGCATCTCCGTGGTATGATGAATTGGCCGTCGAAGCTTCGTTGAAAGAGCCAATATGGCCCGTGGGTTAAAAGGTTTAGAGATGCCTGGGATAGAGCAAGGAGATTAGAATGAATGGAGTAAGCCTTCCCCGTATATCCCGTACAATAAAAATAAAGCCGTGAAACGTCACAGTATGACGTGAAGACTTATCATGGTGGCTGCCATACGCGAACTTCTAGTTGGTTTTGTTTACATTCTAATCAGTGTTGTCTGCATTGAACGTTTATAAGTTTCTCGTTCTAATTTTAATACTTAACATAAATGATTTCCTGCTTAGTACAGAAAACTCACAAGCACTGCAAATAACTGTTTCAGACTTAATAAAATCTAGGTACATGAAAATGTGTAAATAGTAACTATAAGAGAAATGTATATATGGTTAAAACCTAGAAAAGCAGAGAAAGTTTTAATGACATTTTATGCAAATTATGCCTAAAGACACCTTTCTGAACTTGCGTACTTTGATATTTGCTCTTAAAGTCAATGTAACTTTATTTAAAAATACGTTTCGAAGGCTTATCCGTACCCTACATGGCGCTCATGATAAGTCGGGACATCACGTTGTTTGATATTTTCTTGGCTTTATTTTTGTGCCATCATGCTTACTCCATCTATTCTAACCTTCTTATTAGTATAGAAACATAAAGGTGCTGGGTACCCTTATGAAGTTCAGTTTCTCTCACTTCAAATTCACCTCACCTGGAAAAAAAATTTCTGTGCACTTTCTACAAAAGCTAGGGCCAAAATAAGGGATTCTCTCCGGAACTGCTAAGGGCAAGATAATTACCTCCTGCTGGAAACCAATATATTGGCAACGTATCAAAGTGAAGCTCAGTTCATATATGAAGTAAGCAACCTTTATCAAGCTACCGGGACGCGTATTTCCAAAACGTATCCTACTTTCTGACTTTTTGACATCAATCACTAATTTCACCTGAAAAGTAGAAGTTTCGCGAATTTCGAGCGCGTCATGGACATCTTTGATTCTGTATATGTTCGTGTGGGGATTTTGTTTATTTAATGAAATATATCTCGAAATTTACATCAAATTCTTAATGAATGGATATGATCTATTAGCGTACTATATTCGATTGTTACCTTTTAAGAAGTATCAGATGAAAAATTCACTAATGAAATGAAAATGAACAGTATGCTAAATCTTGACTGTAGCACATGCGATGCATTAATCGCAAAATTGAGCGACATCAATATAATTTACTGGATTGTTCGCAAGACGGTTTCAAGTTTTAAACCCTGGTACAAAAAATTATACGTTTGCCTGTTGACACACGTATCATTTTTCATAAGAAAGCACTTGCAGTGTCTTCAGATGATAAATTCAGATTAAGGAACCGGAACTACAGTGCATCTTTGTACATAATAATTATAAAACACTCATAAGATTTCTCTATTAATATCAAACAGATTAATACATTTTTATATTTCGTTTAGTAAATTGAAATTACGTGATTCTTTGTTTAGTTAAAAAATTAATAAAGCTTTTCTGTAATAGAATATAAATAAATTCATAATTATAACAATATTTCATTGCTTCAGAGCCAAATTGAACAGTACTAAGTTGCTTAACTATATGATCTCAAATGTCTTCGTAATTGTATTGATAAATTCTGCCTAATAATTACTTTTATTTATTCATTATACGTGGAAATATTTTCCGATCTGTTATACATGTTTCTGATTTGTTTTGTACACTAGTTAAATATCTTAACAATTTCCACGAGCTTATGCAACGTTTGCACCATAATTTTGATGAAAGGAGGAAAAACGTGATCTCAGCATTTATTTTTTTTTGGTAAGAGTTTTGCGTTTAGCAGTATAAAAATGAATTTAATGTATATGTTTGAGCATTTTTAATGATGTTAACAATAAAATGTGTTTAAAAGTGCAAGGAAAGCCTAGAAAATACCGAATGGTTGAGCGTATAAAAAACTGCAATTTTTGGTAGAAAAGCTGAATGAATAAAAGAGGTTCTGGTCTAAAATTAAGAACAGTCATATTATTTGCTATCAGCTTGAACATCAAAAGCGTACATTTAATACCGCGTAAGATTTTGAAGGGAAAGTATGGAATCTTTGGAATATGGTAACAAGTGATTTGGATACTTTAAGACAGTTTTTATGACGATAAAGACTTCTAGTTAATGTAGCCCACCAGCGGCCGAGCAGTAAAGTCACTGAACGCTGGTAGTTCGTCCGAGGTTCGAATGTGTAGCGTGTTATACCACCCAGGTGCCCTTAGAAAGTCCTCCACGAAGGCATCCAACCCTTGAGGCTTTGTCGTAATCATAGAAACCAAACCAAGCCTAGTTAACAGTCTCAAGATGATCAACAACATTCTAAAAATTTCCAGATAACAATTTTACATAAGCATACAACAACTTGAATAAATATAGTTTTATATCTTACGATATATGTTTGCAACCACTTTCTTATAAATTTAATAAAATATATTCTTAATTTCGTTTGAACCACTTAAATGTTTACATCATGAATTTCATAGATTTTTTTTTTAAATGAAGATTCACTACTTAACAAAGTTAGAGATAAAAAGATAAATTATTATTTTTTATTCTAATTTATTTCAAGGCTTGTTCAACTATTTTGTGTGTATACCGCGCCAAAAAAGAGTTCTATATCTCCCGTTCTACTGAGCCGATTGACGAAATTCAAAATGCGTTTTCGATGTCTCGAAAGCAAGACTTAGGCTATATGTTAGATTTATATATAGCATTGTTCTAACATAGGCATTTTGACACAAAATCGGACTTTTTCTGAAATAACATGCCAATGTTTTTCATATTTCGATTCTACGACTCAAATTATGCCTAGATATTAAATTTTGTAATTTTTGATGAAAATTTATGGAGTGAATAAAAAACTTATCTTGGCTTATTTTTTTCAGCTTGCGCCAAGAATAATTCACTTGGCGAACTGCTTAATTTGTAGCAACTTATTTTCCTTTCCTTTTTTCTATTGTTCATGAGCGAAAAAAAAGGTCATCGCTCATACTTTCAAATAATTTTAATAAAGTGTGTAAACCAGATTTTCGTTAATATCGCTTATAATAAATACGCCAAATTTCAACATGCGCCAAAATGTAAATTCACGTATATCTGCTGTTTTATGAAAATTAGGCATTATTTGACAGAACGTCCTTCATTTAATAATTTAGACTTAGCAAACTTACCTACATCCAAAATTGTTTCTTTGAACAATGCAATTACAAAATAAAGTTAGAAACATCAGTGACTTTTATATTTTACTTTACACTATCTAGCTTATTTTAACGAATTCTGGAGTATATATATATATATGTTAATATATGTCTATATAAACACATATATATGTCTCTATATATGTTTATATTGTTGCGTGCGTACGGGTTCGTAATGGATTGAATTAATAAAGTTAATAAAATTAAGTTAATAAAATTTACTCTTTTCACAAGAAATAAAACAAAATGCTGAAATATTTCCTCAGAGATATTCGTATAATATAACAATATATCACAGCAGTTGTGTTTAGAGTTGCTAAAACGTTAAACAGAACTCAATTCAAAATACAGAGAAACTAATTCAATCTCACAGCGAATTGGCTACAATCAATAACAGCACTAAGTAAACAGTTCGCTTAAAACAACTACTGAGCTGAGATGTTTTAATCCAGCTTTTATAGGCTTTTTAAATATTCATGAGAATATTCTGGTAAAATCTATTTTCTCGATTTTTCTAGACAGCAACAGCAATTACGATATATCTGTTCATTGAATATCAAATGCACGCGCTCTTGTATTTTTACTTTTCCGGCGTAGCTTTCTCTTACAATTTGTCACGTGCTGCATTGCGAGGGGAAAAAAACAATTTAATCATAATTCTATTAAAAATAGCTAAATAAATACAAAATCCGTAAAAATATATAAGTATAATTTTATAACAAACTTTTGTTTATATTTCATGTTTTCAATTGTTTACGTTTGTTTAGCTGCTGTATTTCTGTTTGTTCGTTCTCCACGTACTGATATGTTCACCATAATGCTATACAAAGAACCGAGATTCTTCTGAAAAGATGGCGTGTTTCGATTTTTGTGTCCAGTATTATTGCTCGTCGCACCACTGTAGGCGGGCCTATCTCTACTGCACCACTAAGGAAAGCAGGAACAATGGTCACTGGGCGGTGCGAACGCTTGTCGTCCTGCATAAGAACCCAGTTCCAGACTCATGGTGCATGATGCAAATGATAGATTCCTGCAAGGCCGAAATGATGTCTTCCTAATCCGAAAGGATAATTGTCCTCTCAACCGTTAGCAGCTCAGGATCGCCGAGATCCTACATGGAGTTCAGTATGGCCCTCTTGAGTTCATGGATTCCATATTCGCCTGGCAGCCATGGGATCCCGACCAACACGAGTAGCAGTGTCGCTAAACGATAAACCGCTATTCCGATAGGCCACGATCCTACCGCGGTTGAATTCGGACACATGCTGGTAGGAGTTTTGCCTACTTAAATATGGCATAACATGACTTTTACTCAAAACACCAACGTCCGATTGGGACTTCCAAATGAGAAACCCGTTTTGCAATTTTCCCATTTATACATATATAGATGGAGTCACTCATACCTGCTTTATGCGCATGCTCTGGAATTCTAATCATTTGCATTTCCCGTCATGTAGCACCTTTAATGGATATTTGATATTTGTTGCATGCCACCTTCATGGTGTAGCAATTGAAATGGCCAGCACTGGAAATACTTAAAGTCATCTCAAAGAGAGGTTTATTTTACATTTTTGCATGTAATGTACTGAGCTGAAGACAGGGAAGAGAGTTGCTCTTGTAGAGTCATTAGGTTATGTGGAAGCAGAAGCTGTGAAAAACGAGCAATGCCCTCGTTTTTCGCTGGGACTCGAACCACGGACCCCTCGAATACGCGTCGGGCATGCTGACCACTACATCGCGAAAGCATGAGAAGAAGGCGGGAGAAATCCCCCTTTTAAAGGGCGACTGGGGTTTTGGAAACCCAATCGCCAAATCCCGGTGGTGGAAAATCATCATCCACCACCTTTTTTTTGTTAGAGCGCCACTTGTACGAGTTATTAGGTTATTTGGAAGCAGAAGATATAAAAAATGAGCAAGGCCCTCGCCGGGACTCGAACCACTGTCCTCTCGAATACGCGTCGAGTGTGCTGACCACTGCACCACGAAGGTATGCCAAGAAGGCGGGAGAAATACCTTATACTCTGAGAGATGATCGAGACAGGTAAAAAGAATTCACCGAAAACAATATCAAAAAAAGTTTTTGAAAGGTTCAGTGCCCAGATGTAGTGTTTCGTACCTAAAAGCATTGGAATAGAGAGAAAAATTGTATTTCTCTATAATTTACAGTTGTAAGTAAAATAACATATGAAATTTCAAAAATAAACTTAATCAGTAATCTGACGAAAATTAACGTCAGTAATCTGACGAAAATCATAATACATGAATTACTGTATTAAAGTTTGTACATTCATTGCCATAAAAATTTGCGCACCGAGAAATAATCGTGGGATCGTAAAGAAACTTGGCATGAAGGTACATGTCGAGTAGATATGCAAATGTAGCGTGACTGCACATTGCATAAGGCTACTAGAGGGCGTTGAACTTCTTTCTTCTTGGAGTATAAAACAGGTAAGCAGAGCCTGCTTGAATGTACTTAATCTTTTGCTAAGGAAACGCTGAGGTAGACATGCCGTTACGTCGCCATCAAAGCCAATATCAGCAGCTGTCAGAGTTCGAGAGGGGTAGAATCAGACACAGGTAGCAGCTTCATTACGGGCCCCTGTGTCTTCCTGAACTATTGTAAGGCGCCTGGTTGAAGAAGATCTGGTATTGCGGCTCCCATTACGTGTGCTTCTAATCACACCCATCCACCGACGCCCCGTCTGAAGTGGGCAGGATTGGACTTTAACGGAATGGAATCACGTCGTCTTCAGCGACGAATCTAGATTCAATTTGACCAGTGATGACAATCGTGTTCGTGTGTGGAGTGGTGAACGTCTCAATCTCGTGGTGAACGCCTCAATCCTGCCTTCGCATACCGTTCCCACACTTGGTGTGATGGTATAGGGTGCCATTGCTTAAGATACACGGTCACCCATAGTATTGATCCATGGCACAATGACAGGCCAGCGGTACATCCATGACTTTCTTCAGCCACATGTGTTGCCACTCATGGCAGGGCTCCCAGGAGCCTGTTTTCAACAAGACAATTCTCGGCTACACACAGCATGGATCTCACAAGACTGCCTCCGCCACATTAACACCCTTATCTGGCCTGCTCGATCCACAGATTTGTCAGCAGTTGAGCATATCTGGGATCATTTGGGATCGCAAGTTGGACAGCTAACGAGATTGGCCGAACTAGAGGCGCGTTTACAGCAACTGTGGAAAGAGATATCTCACCATACGGAACTTGTATGCTTCAATGCCCGCTCGTATCGCATTGTGCATTCGCGCAACAGAGTACTAAAACTTCCGTTCCTGTGTACTTTTTCCTGCAGTAAGTGATCCTTTTTTCTTTTGATTTTCTAACTACTTACTTATATCAAAGTAGCATTTACATATGTAAAATTTCGCTTCATTCTCACAACTCTTTCTTGTTGCGCAAATTTTTATGGCAATGAGTGTATATTACGTAGTACAATTATGAATGCACAATAATGACGTACAGAGCAGTACAGAACACGCCTCAGCAGAAAGAGGATTTTGGATTTGACACTCAAGTCTTTAAATGAAATGCGCAATTAAAGCAAACCTTTCGCTGCAGCATAAAACTTCCATCAGTATGACAACTGGCTGGGACTCGTCCCATTTCAAATTAAAAAGTGCAACCATTAGGTCACATTAATTCTACCTGATAACACTAGTCTAATAATCTGACGACTACAGTCATAATTTCAGCGAAAAATAATCGGAAATTCATTTATTATCTTCAGGCACTCAGCAAAAAAATAGCAACTGGGGAGAGAGGATTTCTGAATTACAATCCCAGCTATAAATTCTCGCATTTTCAAGGATTCTTCTCTAGTCGGTTGCAACTTTTAAAATACTTTTAAAACGTGACTAACTGTGTACAATGTGCTTTTAAAATATATCTTTATTACTGTTTAATATATCTTAATATTAGTATTTTTTTCATATACTATTTTTAAAAATTATTGAAACCTATCTGCATTTAAGCAATCAAAACTGTAAAGTAATCTGTAAGTTGTCTTCAAATTACAAAGAAGCAAACTGATAATGATGGTAAGCAAACGTTACTCAGTAATTTAAAGCTGTTCAATTATTTACTTTCGAAGCATATTATAAAAATTAACGAACACACGATAAAAATTTCTTCTCAATATGATACATTTTTCTAAATAATTTAAAGTAATATGAAAGTAATAATATGGCTATACAAAACCATTAAAGTAATTATATATCTCTATTTGGGGCAAACTTAAATTTCCTTTTTGAACTTTTTGCGTTTTTCTAATGAAATGGAAATTTGTTGAATTTTGTATTTAATTAGTGCTTTCTTTTATTGATAGATTTAAGACACATACATTTCCAAATGTTATTTTATCATATTTTACATTTCTTCCTCAGTTTCCTTTTTGATTAGACACTCGAGAATTTTGTTTGCAGCGGCTAAAAAGTTTCAAACCGTAAAATCATGAAATTTCTTGTCCATGTCAAGGCTGCTTGCTAAAGCAACCGCATAGACTCTCGCCATGCGCCAAGCCAATGAATTCTTTTCTTATTCGACGTTCTTCGCTTGGTCATGCAACCGTTGCTACTATTCTAATACTAATCTCTTTCATACGCAGTCGACCTACCTAAGCTCATCGCAGCGTTAAGAAATACACAGGTGAAGAGCTAAATGGTACTCTACGAATAATACAACGAACGATTTGGAAACTTCTTTCGTTCGTTATTAACTTAAAACAAGTGTTTGTTTGTTTGAATATGGCGATGTACTCGAGGGCTATTTGTCTACAGAAAGAAATGTCTCCGGATGGATTTTCTGAGGGAAACTAGTTTGTATTCTTATTATACAAGAGGAGAATCACAAAATACTCTCATGCATCCAACCTGTTACCGAGATTGGAAGTCGAGTCGTAGCGTTCTTAATCGCTCCATCACTAATACTCTAAAATGTATTTCTATGTAATTTAATACGTACTACAGATATTATTGAGATTATCTTGCACAATCACATGTTGCCCGTATACAATAGAATTTAAAACAGCTAAACTATTTAAGGAAGCAGAGAATCGGATATTCGAAAAATCCAGATTTAATTACATCCCAGGCTAACTGAAAGAAACTGACAATCTTTACCTTGCAGATTGCGGAGAAAAAAAATAGGTGTGTATATAAAGAATTCAGATAACTTCACCACTTTTGTTTACTGGCTTTTTAGGCGAAATATACATCTTATTGTAAGCAATGGATCACGAAGTAAATAAAGAAGAGCATACTGTTGCGAAAAATTCGGCGGTTGCGCCTGTATGTAAGCTTTCCGGCATAGCACTAGGGTTGCCATAAAATAGTGTATGGGAGGGTTGCCAGATTGGCGACTTTATCGCCCATTTGGCGACAAAATTGGCGATATTCCAAGTTCCAATTGGGAAGCTTCTAGAATAACTTCCTGTCGAGATATTTCTCGAAACGTGTGGAACCTAAGGAAAAGCTATATAAACCCCTGCGTTTCTGAGAGCCGGCATTGTGAGAATAGCTGCTTACTGTGAGTGCTAAGCTACGCGAGAGTTTTGTGAACGGAAAGCGATCGAGATAGTGCTTTGCCGTGAAGCTATCTTTACAGTATAGCTTGACAGTGTATTGGTGATTGTTCCACGGTCTTGATTATAAGTTTAGTGTTGCCGTGAAGCTACCTTTACAGTTACAGCCTGAAGCTGTGTTGCTGATTGTTTCAGCGTATTTATTGTAGATTTTCGACGCTTTTAAAGGTAATTTTGGAACTGTGCTGTAAATAGTGATTCTTGTAAATAAATTGTGCTTTTTATTGTTCTGCATCGTGTTTTCATCGGATACTCTCAAATCCACGAACCCGTATAACGCAACAATACTATATAATAGTAATAGTATATGAATTACGAATGGCAAAGAAAAATGGCGTTGTGTACAGTACATTATTTGCTTTTCCATTAATGTTTGTAGGCTACCTATTTATAGAATATTGTATGCGAATGCGTAGTCATTCATATTTATTTAATTCCTTTTTTAAAATACGTTTTACGCATTACCTTTTTATAATTAAATGAACAAAAAATTAAAAAGAACTCAGTTAATTAACAGACAGTTAATCTTAATTGCCTTAGAAGGAATACGAGACACGGATAGATGAAGTTCTGGATAGTTAGAACTGTAAATCTTAAACAGCTCAGCGAATTTGCATCGTTACATTTAGAATGCATTCAGTTAAATTCAGTTTTTGAGCTTACAAATGCATTCATCCTCATGTCTTAATTTTAAAATTTGCCATTTTTACTTCGAGCCATACATAAGTTTGATTCGAATATTACAGTATTATCAACAGCCTGCAGATATACTTTATGAATTCTCCCCTCCCCTTTTGAAATAACTATACACTCGCTTTGGCGTCCAGACAGGTTAGAGGTTAATGACACAACCACCGAATTGGCTTCCGTCCTAGGTCTACTTGAAATTGGTTACCAACCCAGTGGGAGTCACCACTAATTGCCAGGCCGCAGCCCTGCAGAACAGATGGCATTTATTAAATATAAAAAGAAATATATACATGTGCGAATAAGACACTAGAAGAAAAGTACCGTCATGGAGTGTAACAGGTTATATTGATACGTTTAGCATGTCTAATAAATAATTACCATACACATGTAGTATCAGGTTACATACTGCTCATCAACTGAGTAGTTGTTTTGTTGCACAAAATATATATTAGATACTATCAATTTTTGACATTATGCACCGAATAATACTGAGCGCAAGTTATGTCATTCCGGAGAAAGTTATGTTCATAAATATAATTAAAATAAATACTGTGGAACAACTGGTTATGTGTACGTAGCCTTACCTGTGCTAATTGGTTATAGGTACGTAGCATAGTGATTAGTAACGCTGACTGCTGTACCTAAGTGCCCAGGATCAAATCCCAGGGAGTTGCAGCGTCTGTGCGGCAAGGGTGTACTTAAAATGCAGAGCGAGCTGAAATTCTCTCGAAAGGCTGGTGGTAGAGATAAAGGGATGAAAGTCTCTCAGACTTTCAAAAATCAGGACGGAAACCTATCGGTCATCTAGGTACAGCAATGCTTCAATTACCTATGGTACTGCAGAGGTGCTGGCCTAGTTTCTATCTGTATCCATAAGTATACAATCTTATATCTGTACCTTACAGTTTGACATTCTGATACGTTTAGGGACTGGACATCGCTGAGCCCGGGTTCTAATCCCACAGGAGGCATGGCTATTTGAATTAGGTCTTGCGGTATGGGCACTCAAAATGCACGGTGAACGGAAAGTCTCCTCAAATAGTTTGGTGGTAGGGAACGTCGGATAGTCTCTCGGGATGGTTTCCAACAAAAGCATGGCGGAGATGAACACCTAGTGCGGCAGACTACACCTATACCACCAATGATGGAACGCTGGGGTCTCGAGTCACTTGAACCTATGTAATGAGCTCTTTCTAAAGCATTTAGCACATCCTTTTACCTTTCGAAGGAAGTGTTTTAGATGTTCATGAAGAGTCTATTAATAGGACAGCAATTATTCCATATTTATGATTTGTTCTATGATTAAAATAATCAACTTTACTTTCATCAATGTTTCCTCTCTTAAAATTAAAAATTCTCCATTTATTTCTGATTAAAGTTTTGTTTCCCTGTTTAATTCTTCACAATATTAAATTTCCTTTGAAATTTAGCTAATTCATTCGTAGGGATTTATATTTATTTTAATTAACGCGTTAAGTTTAATTTTATGCTTCCTTTTTTATAAATAAATATCCTATATATAAATATCCTATAAAATTTCCTATATATAAATTTCCCCTAATTGTCAATGCCGGAACATTTAAACTTTGGTAGCGGGTGTGAAGGAATGCAAATTCTACCTTGAGGAGAAAAGGTTTAAATACTGAGTTCAAGAAGGGAAAGTTCGAGAGTGTGGGAGAATACTGTACTTTTGTAGCGTGAGCTTATGCTTGGCATTTATTGCTGGTTAACGTGGAGTAACAGCTATTACTTTGCTGCCACTAGATATTCGATGCGGTTTGAGGTTTATTTGAGCCCTGTATAGTAATTCTACTACTTGTTACTATCTTCGATTTTTAGTTCAGTTCTTGTTATAGTTCGACCGCTTCATCCGCGACCATGAGCGTAAACACGCATGCGCCGTTCGGACCGAATTATTCTTAAAATAGGGTGGAAGGAGGGGGACTTTCTTTGCCTCCGTTCTCTCTTTCCGGAAAAGAGAACAATTTCACGTGACTTTTCCCGTCGCAGCAAGTAATAACTCCCCTTTTGGGCGAGTTTATATGTTTTGGCAGAATGCCAGCCAGGGTTGCATTTGAGACGGTCGAACTATATTTGAGTTACTGCCCGAGTGTAGCTAAGTGTGTTAGCTGCCAGGCGACGCATTGTGAATTCTAAAAGAGTTAAGAAATGGTTCTTTTTGCCCTTCTCCCGTGTGATTTCTACACGTACTTCAGCTGTCACATCAGAAGACAGACAAGTAGGCCTTACACACTTAAAAAATTAATAGAATATTTTTCTTGAAATTAGGATACTGAAACATTTTAAGTACAGCATTAGTTTTTGACAGAAGTTTTCGATATAATGCGAACGTACTGGAAGATGCAAATTTATCTAACAAACTTTGAGCTGCATCCGTTTCCTCCATCTGTCTGAAATTATCATCTGCTCTGGCATTTTCAGGCAAGTGTAAACTGAAAAGTGACATTGCTTTTATTCAACTCCTCCATCTTGTACTGCAAAGACAGTCAGATTTTCCAGAATGAGAAACGTACAAACTAATTGTTCCCTGTCTGGCATTATAACCATCGATGTCACAGCTGGACCTGATAATTATTTACACATCTGCACGGATGACTTAGATACCCTCTTATATTCTTCCCAACCAGAGAGTAACAGGAATCCGTTCATAAAATCTAAGTGGTATGATTTATCGTTTAGAGTATATTTATTTGAGGCACACTGCAGAGACATTACATTTTTGGAGCAAGAAAAATTTACTGTGTTCTCACTGGTATTCGAACCAGGAATCTTCCAACTGTTAGCTGGACGTGTTAGTTATTTACTCCACAATAGCACCTACGAGCGAATAGAATAATTCCTTACAGATCCTGTTTCAACAGTTTTAAAAAGAGTTAGTCAGTCGTAAGTTAAAGAAATGCTTAAGGATTTAAGATAGATCTGAAACTATACGTCTATATATACTTATATATTAAATTATCGATAAAAGCAGTAACTCAGAAAGTACCAATATTATTTCTGCATTGTATAAATGAGAGACTCTTACGACATTATACCAGAAAAACCTCACTGATGAAGACCTTTTTTTTAGTGGGGAAAAGACTATATTGCTTTCGTCAGATGTAAGAGAAATCAAGTTGTAACCGTCTGTAAGTTCCGACATTTTATTAATTAAAACTAGAGGAAATTTTAGGTGAAGGTTTTAACTCTTCAAGTGTTCTATATAGTCTCTCCCCACTTGATCATAACGCACAGAACGTTCACACAACAAATACGAAACTTTCAGAAAAGTTCTTGTTTGGGATATTATTAAACTTGGGTGTCACTGTGACTTGAATGTCGGTTACGCCGTCATAGTGTTTATCTTTCAATTAAAATTTGATTTTTGCGTAGAAAAAAAGTTCACGTGGCGCCAAATGGAGTGAATACAGTTAGCGGTTAGGAACTGGTACAGATTTTTTTTCGCTAAAAACTGCACCATAACTCCAGACCTGAAGCGTGCGTATTGTCAAGCAATAAGAAATCCCTCTCTTTCCATCGTTTCGGACGAACCCGTTTAATCCTCTTATTCAACCGATCCACGACAGCCGGGAATGGCATTCCCAGTTTTATCCCACTTATGATTTTCGATTATGATAATATAGCAGGAAGAAAATCTGTCTCGAAACGTTTTGAACAGATGGTCAAAACGTTCTCAAATAGTGCTTTGTATTTCCTCACTATAATTGCTAAGACGTTTGTAAGATATTCATGTTAATTAACCAGTTATTTTACATTACTAATCTCTGCTGTCACTAATCTCTCTTCCTTTTCCTGGCAGAATGCAAAGTTATCTCACGTGTATTTTATTGAAGGTTTGGGATTGTTTTAGTTCGACCGTATTCTGTCTGCTTGAAGACCGCATTACTAGTTGTTAGTCTACGATAATCGTTCCTTGTCCACGACGTTGCTTTATTTTTGCCGATTGTGTTGGCACGCCGGCATAGGTTAGAGCCAACTTGCTCGTTTAAATACCTCTGTGTAGATTTAGTTTTAATTTAAAATTCTACTTTTGGGTTTACGCCATAATTGCTGGCTGATTTATAAGCTCCAGGAGTGCCTTCGGTTTAGCTTATTTGATTTCTTAATAAAAGGGGTTTTTACACTTTTAGTGCGTTTCTGTTTTCATAGCGATAAGTCGCTTACGTCTGCACAAGAATCTCAACTTAGTGTATGTTACCAAAATGAGTGAGACTCTACACATTCTCTGAATAATACTTTTGATGAACATACATTTTAATAACCTATGAATTTTAATCCTTTTGCGATGCTTGCTATCATTTTTACATCGATGATTTAATAAACTTAGATTTTAACTGCAATTGTTTTGTTTGACATATGATTTGCAGCAACTTAAATAATAAGTCATTTTAAAACATCGCATTTACTTGCGCATTTCCCTCTCTCGTATTTTTTTTAATGTTAAATTTTCAGCATAAGATTCGGAAAATCTTTTAGCATTCACGTAATTTTACACTTCCTCAAAGTGTTCGGAAAGCGAATTTTCCTAAATTTTAAAATGTTTTTGTCCATGCAAGATTTTAAAATGGATTAATTCTTGTCTTACTAATGAATTTGCTTGTGAATTTTGGGTGCATGGACTCTGATTGTTGAAGCAATAATAGTGAAGAGCTTCAAGAAAATGAAATGTAATGCTTGTGGTTTTCAATGTAAGGCTCATTATATCATGATGTCACGATGGCGACGACTTGTAAGCTATATCAGGCGAATAGACAGTAGTTCTAGTAGCATTAAACGATTTGAATCTTAGGGAGCAGTGGTGGACAATAATAAGAGTGGACAAGATTCAAAATACAGGAATGAAGATACCTTATTAAGATAGTGATAATGTTCATATTAGTATATATCATTACTGAGATTTAGTTTTCTTTTAAAACAGTACTATTGTGTTAGTCAGCAGTAGTTTATTCATGAATACTTTCCATTTGTTAGATTCCCATTGTAAGTGAATTAAAGTACTTGCATAATTTCCCCCTCTAGATTTGCATATATAAAATTAGGGGGAAAAGGGAAAAATTAAACGAGGAAATACGGTAGTTAAAGATTAATCGTCAGTACCGCATTCTATAGTGTATCGTTTTGCCTTTTCCGTTTCTGCTTACTTCTTCTTCGAGCTTATGAATGTAAGTATTTTCCAAGAACAGCGAAATGATTCTTATTTTTCCTTACTTTTAAGAAAATGTTGAATGTTGACGCAGTCGAAGATTTAATGTATGCATTGAAATTTCCTAATTGGAAACAGTTTATATGGCTTATGCAATCCACAGATTACATGGCAGATGCAAATCGTGGAATGTGTTAAACAGATCATGCATAATACCTTTCACATTCTGACAGGTTAAATAAGGACAACGTGGAATTTTTACTAATGGATTTGAAAATACACATTCATGGCGATATTCGGTATATTGCAAGGAAAACGAAGTAAGTTTCAAGGCACAATTTCCCCAGTTTTCGAAATGGTGAGGTTTACATCTATGTTCGTGCTCTTTTCAGCAAGCACTGCAGCCGGGAGATCAACACGTTCAGGAGTCGAAAATTTGTAAAGCAATCTATAGTTCGTTTCAAACATTTTGTGAAAAAATGAATGAAAGTTCACATAGATATAAGGAATAAAAGTAAGATGCATTTCTTATAAAAGAAATTACAAAAACAGATTAAATTAAAGACGTGCGTTATATCAAACGGGTAACATTTGGTTCCATCTATGTCAATCTTTTTCATATGGGTTATTCGTTTGTAATATTTTCCACAGTTTCTATTGCCGCAATTGCATTCAAGGCCCCCAAAGCATGAGTCTACAGAAATGAGAGCATGGTCGAATATTCGTGTTCATAAGTAAGGAAACAGATGCTGAACAGCTTGCCAATCATTGCTATGAGATTTTACCATATCAGACCTTTCTCTTTTGAATCACAAGTTTACGAAACTTCTTTAAAAATGTCTGCTTAAATAGATATAATAACATATGAAACGCTGTAATTGTCAAAATATTTGAAAAACAGGCGGAATTAGTTTTCCTTTTGTTTATTTAATTTAGTTTAATTTTAAGCCACACATCAAATGTCTTGCAATTTCCTGTAAGTAAATTTTACTGTCAACTGCAGCATATAAAAGGAATATATATGCTGAAGTTGACATAAGGAATATATATGCTGCAGGAATATATATTCAGCATATATAAGGAATATATATTCTGCAAGAACAATACTTAATTCATAGATCCCTGTCTCCTAGGGACCAGTTGTGGCGAAGACCCGAGGTAAATGTTTTCTTTCACAAGAAAAACTTTTGGAGATACAACACGGAAAATAGTCTCATATTTCTCTTACGAAATATTTTTATTCCTTACAGAATTCACTTGATTATTGGACAACGAATATACAAAAATATTCACCCAGCCAACCCATTCTACCATCAGGAGTAAAACTCGAGAAGAAAGTACCAGTTTTCAGTGTGCTTAGCTTCTCTGATACTATTGATGATAGTATAAGTAACTGTCGCACAGACGGTATAGTGGTTAGGGGAGCCGACTGCGATACCAAAGGGCCCGGGCTCGAATCCCGGAGAAGGCATGGTTGTAACTATCCGTCCCCTCATAAGAGGCAAAGGTGGCCTACCTATTGGGGGCTCCATGTGACCACCATTTCTGGCCTTAGTAGTGGCCAAGCCGAAGTCGGCTGAAGGCCCGCAATTGGTTAAAAAAAATAATATAAGTAACCGAGTTCCGAATATATAGGATTTTACTTTACATTAAAGCATGAATAATACGAGGATTAAGGTCGGAGGTATCTCGCGATGTCGAAAAATTCTTTATAAAATTTCTGTTTCTAAAAGAAATTTCACTAAGCTTGAGCTATTGATACAAACCTCCCGATAATATAAATAGTCAATTAATATATTTTTCGTATGTTAAACTTATTGTTCATTGTATTGTTAGAGTAAGGTTAGCTGCAAAAATCTTATAAAGAAAACTGTAAGAAAGGACATGTATTCACGCTCAGTTCTGTTGTGTCTTTATTAGTAACTTTAAGCCATGATATTTTAATGCAAACGATAAAGCCGTCGTCTCCGAAAGCCTCGTTTCCTAAGGAAATATCTATTAACGACATTGCCTAAATTAATTGCTAGAATGGCAAAATATTATAGTATACTTAATGCTGACTTGATTCATCAATGTAGCCTATACAGTATTTATCTTCGGTACTTTTAGTCTTTATGGTTATACATATTTTGTATACAGTTCAGTCACACCAGTATTTACAGCACATCGAGTAGTTCAGTCCGTTTTATTGTCTACATGTATTTGACTAATTTAACAACGCAGTACGCCCTTAACTATTTACAAATGACTAATTGTAAATAATTATTTACATGTATCAGTTCAGATGCGTGCTCCGATAGCTAATTAAATTTGAAACAAAAATGCTATTTGATTGCCTCTCGCTGGAAGGATGAAAACTTAACGCGTTCTCTGCCAAAGCTGATACAGTACATCCGTTCACATGCCGGAAGTTCCTATCTGCATTTTTATGCTTTTAAATCATTTTTCTGTTGCTTATCTTTTAAATATAGATATAACAGATTACTTTTAGCAGTAAGTAAATTCACACGAGTATGCTTATAATTGTTGGCCTATAAAATAATGTTTTTGTTCCTTGTGCCAACTACGAGAAAATTTGGAATTTGATAAATAATACTCGCACGTTCTGCGCATATAAATGACCCCTTTCATTATTCTAAGTACATTATTTTGTCCCTTCTTGTGCGTCAAATACCTAAACATTGCAATCACTTGCTATGGAATTATTTGTACTAGGTGATTTAGGTAAGGCGATCAGTGACGAGATATCTCGTCGCTAGCAAGTAAATTCAGTTTGCCACTTACCAGTATTCTCATGGATGGCAGCGAAAGTGTTAACGTTATTTTAATTACCCCTTGTAACATGCCAAGATTAAGAATTCAATGTAAAGAAATATAAGACTAACGGGAAAGATAAGGTGACAGTGTACTTACGTATTACGTATGCAATCATCTTGGCATAGTTTGGCAATTTTTTACAGATGAAAAGTAAAAGTTACTTATCGGACGCATGTTGGTGGTTTTAGTGAAAACGATTCCCAAAACAGAAAAAGTAAACATACTTCAGCAATTTAAAATATAAATCCTAATTATTAAATAAAGATTACTTGATACGTTAAAAAAATAAAATACTTACATTCTTTTCCAAATCTTTCGCTAAATGTTCTTATGTTATTCTTCTCTCCAAGTACCCAGCAATCCATTTTCGCTTAAAAAAGGAGGAGAGAACTGCAGTGAATTCGACATCGAGCAAATTTCGATAATACTGGCTATACTAATTCCGTAATTTTAGCTGCTTACCAAACTCATCTCATCATATTTCCTTTTAGCGATTTTGCGGCAAAATATTGTATACCTCCATAAATTTTACCGCAGTTTCTTCTATTGCTGGCAAATTCCACAAACGCATATTTTAAAATTAAAGCATAAAATTTCATGATTTCTTTATAAAAACCGTTGGAACTTGGAATACAACAAAAAGAATATATAAGAAAATGGCGACGTTGCTTGACTGAAGATGCTATGAGCATGCTTGTCTGAAGAACGGTTATGCGCATGATTCCCAAAGTGTTTCCAATTCTGAAAATTTGGTTACGTCTACTAAGGTAGTTGCGATAGCACATAAGTACCGGTGAAAGCAGTTGGGAGACTCAGTGTATAAAGCGTGTATTGTATATACGTTTAATTTCAACTCTTAAATTTACAAGAGATGAATTGAGAAATCGCATGGGCTATCTATGTTTAAATCTCAGTCTAATGAGTACTTAGCATGATATTTTGACAAAGGCTGACTTGAAACTGTAATTTATAACTTACATTCTTCGAATATCGAAATTTGCCTCAACAGAAATTAATCCAATAACGGGAATCCTACATTATTAATTTGAATGGCTATTGCAGAATCTTATTTTCGGTACTGAAGTTGTATTAATTTATTATTTCTACTACATTATTTTAAAGGTAAAATTACTATCACAGATTTCAGAACTCACAAACACCGGTTGCATCACATTTCTTTTTGCGTCTTTGACCATAAGTTTACATTATGTGTCTTCAAGATGATATTCCACGCTTGTTAGTATTGTGCTAATAACATTAAACACTAGATATGTTATATTATATAGAGAAAATAAATACTTTATGCACAGAATTCTTAAAATATTTTGTGATATTAGTGATACGATACAATCATATGTACACGTACTTTATAGACTTATATCCAGCTGTTTTCTCCTATTATTTCTAAATTTGGCTCTTTCGCAGCAAGTTTCCTAAATTATTACGAATCTCCAATATATTTTACCAACATATTTATTGAAAAATCGCCTGTATACAGATTCAGATCTGCGTTGTTCAATGTTTAATTGTTCATGGAAACCTCCTAATGAGAAGCTTGATTCAATCGCAAAATTTTGCAAGTAATAAAATTACTCGATCAACAGCTGAAGGGAATTTTCGCTTAAGTTTATCAATTATCGTACAGAAAATGTTGTGCTAAACGTATATCATGATAAAAGAAAGAAACTAAGCAAATAAATTTCGTCTTAAAGTTTTTTTTAAATAATAGCAAAACGAACTCAGCCTTAGCCCAATTCACGATAAAAATTTTGCTTTTAACTCATTCCTTTCGATGCTCAAGAGACCGTACAATATATTCTTTTTAGGATTGCACATCTCCGCATAGTCTGAAGGCGTGTCGATGATTTATTACTAAACAGAAAATGCAAAGCAGTTTACCAAATATCACGCATACTTTCTGAGTCTCGAATATGCATGATGGCTATAAAAGAGAGTAAAAGGAGAAGATCTAACGCATTTCACACGTCTCAGCGACAACAGCACTGCTTTCACCATGTCTTTTTCTCAAGTTCTCGGGGTTACTTTGGCATCTTTGTTGGTGTTTCTGGTCTGCAGTGCTACTGCACAAGGTAATTGATAATTATTTTTTCTGTAAAAGTAGTCACAATATTGCAATTTGTTGCTTGTATTGCATTAGAAGTAATGAAGCAATTCATGAAAAAATAACAAGTATTATTTATTCTATTTAAAGAAAGCCGATTCGACAAGAAAAGTACATTAATGTCTGCAGTAGACGATGCTTAATGTGATAACAGTTAATGTTATCATTCGGATATTTCCCTCGATATTTCATCATCATTTTGCCCAAGTTCTGCCCATTTATATACGAAAATATGGAAAATACATTTCTTATTGTAATCAACATAACGATAAAATAGAATACTTTGTCTAAACTGAACTGAAGTTGCCAGATAAAGTCAAAATAGCAATATAAAATTTTCAAATTACAGAGAAATGCAGCCAAGTAAGAGATTTAGGTCGTCGGGTAGCTTGGTTTCGATTTTAGTCAACCATTTAAATTTAGCGAAAAGGCAGCCTTAATATGACGAAGTTTTTGAACAACTTTATTTATTTTAAAGGTGATCAGACACAGGTTCCTTCTTTTTCAAAAACAAAAACATTTTGCTCATTTGTTTTCCCCTGAATAAAGAATCCTTGAAAACGTCTAAGCCAAACTAGGGTTGCTTTGTTGCTGCTTTAAATTTTACATTGATATGCTCTCTTTCAACGAAGGAAGCCCTCCGAGTGATAAGACGGTGGAACATTTAACAGTATCTGTTAAGTGATTTCCGGACACGTTACAAAAGAGTTCATAAACAAACTTTTGTACTTGCCTAATTCATATCTTGAGAAAGTACCTATTTATATGTTTCTAAATATAATAAATTATTTAAATTCCACTTTCTGTTTTGAAGGATATTCTTTCTTCATCCTTTAATGTTACCATTAGCTTAGTGTTAATAGAATAGTCATGAATAAACGTGATCTCATTAAGAGGCGACTGCCGTAATAAACTTAGTTATGTAGGAGATATTCAGGTCTGCTTACTGGAAACGTCGAAGTAATGAAGTCCTAGTAATCCAAAGAAAACTTTAACAAGTCGCCAAATTAAAATATAAAAAAGTTTAAGTATTTTGAGTCATTTTTAATGCTTCTTTTAAATTCATGTGCAAACAAATAGGATTCGTGATTATCAATGTTTTCTTATTTTACTAAATATGCAGTAAGTTTATAGTTCCTTACTTTACTACATATGCAGATCATCTACATTACATATGATCAGCCTAAATATGACTGATCACTTGTCTTCACGTTTCACCTAACTGTTATTTTAGCAAAAGAGACGTGACGATGTTTTTAATGTTGTTTATTAATTTTATTCATATTTTAATAAATATGTCCAATTATCAGTGTCTTCATGCTTTCTTAATCTCGAATATGCTTTACTTAATTGTTATTTTGTAAGGAATTATTGTTTTTTCCCGTGCACCTTTTCGCGGTCATGCACATCCAGCTAGTAAGTCTGAATTTGGTTGACTGGGTCTCGTGTTTTTCCCTAGTGTTCTTCAATTTGTTGGAGAATTTAAGGAATTACCCCATTTTTCTGTACATATTCTTATGATGTAAGTGGTTAACCTGTCCAGCCAGCACTGGAAGCTCCGTGGTTCGAACCGTGGGGAAGGTCTAGCTGAATTTTCGTTTCATTCTTTGAAAAAAAAAAAAAAAACTTAACGTTGTCTTAGTTTTTAGGAAAAAGGAGTGATAGCTTTTGTTTTATTTCAAATAGACTACAATTATTTTATGCTTGAATCGAACATATCTCGATCTCTAAAATTTGCTTTAATATTCAGCTGAAATTATAATAGTTTTGGGAAATTCTTTTAAATAGCTCATATTTCAAGATGAATACAAAGAAAAACAATACGCGATATACTTTCCTAGTAGCAACAATATGCAAATATTGTTATCGGATATTACAGAATTGGGTATTTACGTATTATTGCGACCCTCTTAGTTGAAGTCGCGGGATTTCAAGATTGTGCCAAACTCTGGTCAAACATGCGCATAACCATTCAGGTAATCATGCTCATAGCAATCCTTTAGTCAACAAACATCGCCATTTTCGTATGTGTTTTTGTTTTTGTTGTATTCCAAGTTTCAACGGTTTTTATAAGCAAATCGTGATGTTTTGGGCCTTAAACTTAATTTTAAAATATGGACTTATTGAATTTGCCAGCAACAGAAGAAAGAATGGTAACATTTCTAGAGGAATACAAAATTACGCTGCAATATTTCTTAAAAAAACAAGGAGCAGATGTTTTTGGCAGATAATCGCTCTTGCTGAGGTTTGCGCGATGCCAAGTCTCTGCAGTTCTTTGATTGTTTCTAAGAGAAAACAGATGGCTGTGTACCTGAGAAGAAGAATAGGGCAAAACAATTTAAACAAAAGATTTCGAAAAAAATGTTTTTTATTTTTAAATGTATCAAGTAATCTTCATTTAATAATAAAATTAGTATTTTAAATTGCTAAAGTATGCTTCCTTTTCATATATTGGAAATATTTGCGACTTAAGGTAATTTGTGAATCTTTTAAAAAAATTCGTGAAAACCCCCAACGTACACCCAAATAAGTCACTTTTACCTTTTCCTCTGTAAAAATCGCCAAATTATGCCAAGCTGGTTGCATGAATAAGTAAGTACAAAGGATTGCTTTCATTTCCCAAGGGTTACTGAAATATATATATATATATATAATGGCCTAATATGATAAGTTCCTATTATATCAAAGACATGAAAAATCTAATCGCGCAAAACGTCGTGACACCCAGACATGTGTCTGACCAAGACAGACATAGCACCTAGAATTTAAGGCAAAAAAAAAGTTTATTTACAATAACTTAATGAGTGGGCCACTCTTATGCAGATACATGAGAATTTGAATTTACCGCACATTTTATAATTTTGAAAACCAGAAATAGTATATCCTGTACGAAAGGAAACAGATGCAGTTAAAAGATGTTGTCCAGACGAGGTGCAGTTACTTTTAGAAGACTATATAAATCAAATAATTGAAATAGAGGAATACGGAGCTTAAAAAAATATCACTAGTATCGTGAAACTTTTTTGTATCAGTAAAGTGATTTGAGGCAGTTGGTTTGAGGCATTGTACTAGTGAGAAGAATTGCTGAGTAGTTTCCTTCGTATACTCATAAGTACAAAATGTTACCCTTTTAACGCAGATCATCATATTTCGAAAGATAAGCTGCTTTCGCAGCCAGCGGCATAAAATATTTATCTTAAAAAGGAAAAAAAAATGTGTAATGTCTTTGGTGAACTTCAAATAGTGTAATTTCACAATTGAAGTTTCAATTGCAATATTTCTAATTACATATCTCATGTTTTAATTCCATTTTATTTCAACCAATCAGATTAAGAAGTAGGAAACACGTTTATAAGACCTGCATTTATTGCTTTTAAATCTCTTGGTTTGTTACCCAGTAACAGACAGATTAAATATGAAAGTTAAATGTCTTACGCTTTACTGAATAGCAACGGGCTGATGCGTGGAAGATAAAAGAAATTGATTTCAGGCAGTGGCAACACATTGTTTTTAAAAAACCATGTTTTTGATTAAAACTGAAAGACAAATATCTTACATTTTGCCAAATGGTAATAGTGTGGCACGCTGGAGATAACGATATTTGATTCCGAACAATGATGCCACTGTTTGCTTTCAGATTACAGTTCATTAATAAAAATTTCATTAAATTAGTAGTAAAAGTAGTAAAGTCCAAAGTAGGAAATAAATGTAAACTCAAAATTCAGCTTCCAAGGGGCATATGCTCCGGTAAAAGGCTACATGTATTTAAAATTTAGTGGCTGCAGATGCTGTTGTTTTCCCAAAATACGAAGAACGCACAAGCGTGCATACATACGAATTCTTTACCTTTTAATAATCAAGAAGACAAGAGATAACAAATAAAAATATTTATTGCAAAAGGAAGTGACAACATCGCAGTATGCAGTACAATATTGAAACGCAGTATTTGGATTTGCTTGTGATTATGTCAGGAGTAGCTTGACTGTTGTATGCGCGTTTGCCTCCATCAAGATGTTTTCACATGGGGTTAAAGCTTAGAAAAAGAATCTTTAATAATGAAGCAGCTAAAAGTTGCATATTCGAAGAGACTGTGAAATCGCAAGGATGAAAATTCAGCAATACTTTCGCATTTCTGTTATTTGTGCACTTTTTGCTTCGTATGTGCAAAACTATGTACAGAATTCTTTTCATGTAGATTTCGCGTATTGCATTACAGTAAAATATGAAATTACCATGAGAAATGAGGAGTAATTTTTTTACTTTAAAGTTGCAAGATTACTGAATAAGAAATAATACTGCATAAAATAAGCTTTTAATCACAGGATTTTTATGAATATCTTATCTGTCTTCAAAAGCGGATAACTACATACTTTTCGCGATATTTGCCCATTTTAAAGTATGGATCTATATATTTCAAAATTAATTATAAATCTCTTCAAAATTTGATTACAAGACATTTATATCTTTGTACATCACATATCTGAATTCGATTTTAAAAAATCTGTTCTCAAAAAGACTATATTTAGACACAAAGATGGCTGGCAGAACACATAACTAATTTAGGCATTTAGTTTGAAAAGGAAGAAGAATATTCAAGAACGATGTGCAATCTTTACATATATGAGATTTTCTTTTTCCATGTATCTCAAGTTTTCTGAAGAGAGCTGCGTATTTAAAAGTTTATTATATCCAATTCTTAAAAAGAATGAAATAATAATGAGTTAAATTCCTCTTACTTCTCGATTTAAATGCGTTTCTTACATTCACACGAAAAACTTCTAAAAGAAACAAAAGCAAAACCGCAAGTGGAAATACACGGATATATCACAGAAAAATGTAACAGTGAGTAAAAATGTTGGCACATTTGATATTTTAGAGGAAAACAGTGAAAAATACACTCGAGTACAAAATTAAGAAAATTTGCAAATTATGTATAGTTCTACGAAAACTATTGAACAAAAACTACTAATTATGCTGCCAAAGAATTATGCAACTATTCGTCGATTATGTGAGCATACACAAGCGTTTCTGCGGAATTGTGATTGTGGAAGGGACATGAGCGCAAGAGAGGTTTTTGACAATTTGTGTACTCGTACTCCTTCACGACATTCGCTGTATTTTTCGCAAGAATCAGGTATATTTTATTAGGTAAAATTAGTAGCTACAAATGTATGGATGACGAAATGAGATGGAGAATCGTCAGCAGATCGGAGGCAGGCCAGTTACAAGCTCAGGTGGTTACAGAGCTCACTGAAACGTCCATCGTCACCTGCAATTAGTGAAAAATGTTTCAGAACACTGACTATATCAAAAAGATCTGAACAAGATCGACCAGGATCGATTCGTCCACAACGACGAATAAGGACCGTTCAGAGCTGCGACACAGGGCTGCTACAGCTCCCCATTTCTGACGTGAGCTGCATGTTGTTACTGGAACCCGAGGTTCACGATCAACGGTTGCCCGAATGCTTCATGAGATACGGCAGTATGCCAGAAGAACTGCTGCTTTCTTTCCGTTAACTGCAGCATAAAGAGCGCGTTTAGATGGTACAGACAACATGTGTCTTTAACCATTCTTCAATGGAGTGCAGTACTTTTTAAGGATAAATGGCAATTCAGCTTGGACACTGATTATCGGCGTACCTGTATCTGGAGAGAGCCTGGCACACGATACCATCCCTTCTTCCTTAGAGAAAAGCATCATTACGGCAGATAATTTAGGCAGGCATTTGGCCTGCCGTCCACCCGTGTATGTGTTTGTCAAAGGCTACCTGACCACTATTGAGATATAGAGAGGAAATCGTAGAGACGTACGTTTGATTTTTCAGGGGCACAGCTGGTACTGGGTTCCTGTAAACCTGCAGAGTATGTCTGGAAGCTGTTTGGAAGGGCAATTTCATCTCGCTATCTCTCTCCAAGAACCAGCCCAGTGTTAAAAACTGCCTTGCTGCAGGAACGGCATTGACTCCACAGGGACTCCTGAACTGCCTCTTCGTTAGTATGCCGTCACGTTACACGATCTGTCTGGCTGTGAGAGGTGACCATACCCCATATTAGACTCATTTTCAGTTTGATAGCAGAACGGGGATTTTGGATATCGCTGCACTATAAGCTTTACTGATGCGTACGATGACTTTTGAATGGTGTATTTCTTTGTATGTTATAAACGCATATTTATACCAAATTTCAGTAAAATCTGTTCGTTAGTTTTTCAGAAGTTTGACATAATGTGCAAATTCTCTTAATTTTGCAAACGAGTGTGGGCAGTGATAATTACTTTTGCAAAAATTATGACCATATGTACGTAGTTAAAATGTCCGGATTGAGTGTTCTGTGCATACTTTTGGCGAACATATCCGTAACTGTAACAAAGTCTTGATCTCGAACAGGGAGCTGAATGCAGCTATGTTCTGTGGTAGAAAAACTGTGGTTAAATGGTAGAATAACTGCACGCAGAGAGGGTTTTAAAATTACCCTTTTATTAAACTATAATTTATAACCACTTCCCAACTCGGAAGGGATAACAGAAAATAATGACCGCACTTAGGTCTAAACTGAACAATCATAACAGAAAATAATGACCGCACTTAGGTCTAAACTGAACAATCAAATAATTTAAAATAAAGTTAAATAGAAAACTAAGAAGTCGTTGCTCTCAGAGCTATAAACGCGAGGTTGGCCTTTATGCTAAACGATCAATGGTGCGTAGCAAGATTTAGCTAATACTAACGCACTGAGATTGAATAAGTAATAGCGTAACAGCGCTAAGGCTTAGAACTTAAATACTAGCTAGTCGGGTGGACGTCGAACAGAGCCGCAGTGATCTGAGACTAAAAGCTCTCTTACACCGAGAAGTTCCTTGCTAACCTTTTAAATACAAAACTTGGCTCCACTTCAAATTAGCATAAAGCTGAAACGCTCTTTCATTCTAACGGGAAGTTGAAATAAGAACTTACAGGAAAGAGAAAATTAACATAAAACTTTGTTAGTTTAAACTGAAACCTTACAAATAATAATATAAAGTCTCAAGAAATGTAAATTGAAATATAATATAAAAACAGAAAACTGATGCTATTTTCCATTCATTGAAACAAAGGAAAAAACTAATACTACAACTAAAAATAAAATGTGAAGTGAATTACAAATGACATTTTGTTGCTAACCCGTGATTCTTGATTACAACTCTGAGTCTCTTCAGAATATAACAGCATTGAGTTTTTGATGGATCAAGATAATATTTTTGTTCGCCTTTCGAAAAGGCATTTTCGGATGATCCGTCTAATGTATACCCATTTGTGGTAAAATTATTTCCATAAATATTTTAATGGGATCTTAGAGGATCTTACAGAATGTGGGATATAGTTATAGATAGAAAACGGCAGAACAGTAACCCGGAGCATTATGCTCCAAATTATGGTGCAGTTGGAAGTAAAAATTCAACTGAAATGTATCTGCGCTTTGCTGGAGATTATCTAGAAGGCTATTTAAAAATACACCAATCTTTTCTATTTATATTCAATAAAGACATCATTTGCCACACTGTTAACCGACACACCATTCCACATGATGTTGCGGACTTAAATGCTTCTCCCATACAACTGTACACTGCGCAATAAATAAATAAATAAATAAATAAAATAAAATAATAAATAAATAAAAAAAAAACGATCTGAAAGGTTTCAGATTTTAAATTACGTCCAAAGGGGCGTTTTTTTTACGTTTTGTGTGTTACCTTTATTTATTAAATATCATGCCCTTCGCACTTAAAACCATAAAATTCTGTTCAACAGCAATATCGCAAAATAATTTTAAGATGAGAGCATATCTTTAGAATTTCCGATACAGTCTCGCGCGTTGGAGATTAAAAAGGTTTTTTTTCCGTAGAGTGTTGCCATTGTTTGTTTTTAAGTCGTTGAGTTTATTAATCAAAAACTCGTTAAAGTTTTACAAAATATGAAATAGATAATAAAAAGAATTTCAAATTCCAAAGTTGGGCTTCCAGATGCGAATATTCGGGTGAAAACGTACGATATTCAGAATTTGAGGGCTCTAGGTACCGTTGTTTTATTAAAGCCAGAAACATACATATATTTATGCAGATTCTTCATTTTTTAATTTCTTTAACTATAACATCGGGCGATAATATTTGGTAGCAACAATTTGAAAAGTGAACCGACATTTATAGTGAACCAACGTAAAATGCCAAAACTAAATTAATAGTCCGTCTGGGCAAATTGCTCCTTTGAACAAAAAATAGCACGGTTCTATATTTCCCGTTCTACTGAGCCGATTGACGAAATTCAAATTCATGACTAAATTCAGCTTCAGATTTTCATGTCTCGAAAGCGCGACTTAGGATATGTATTAGATTTATATATAGCATTTTTCTAATACAGGTTTTCTGACACAAAATTGATTTTTTTCTGAAATGCCATGCCAATTTTTTTCCACATTTCGATTCTACAAATTAAATTATGCCTTAATATTCGTGGAAAAGCCTATTTTCCTTTAAGCCTTCAGCCTATTTTCCTTTCCATTTTTACATTGTGCATGAAAGGAAAAAAATGTCACATCGTTCCTACTTTCAAATAATTTTGACAATGTGCCTAAACCACATTTGATGTTATTATTGCTTTCAACAAATATGTCAAATTCGAAAGTGCGAGTATATAAAGTCACATATATCTTCGGAAATTTTGAATAAAAAACTCTCAAGTATTTGCAGGTATGCTTAGAAATACATCTACTTTAATGATGGTAAACATTTTATAGATTATAATTTAAAATGTTTTCGAAAAATTTATAAATATTGTTTAAAAATACAAATTTTAAAAATAAATCATAAAAATCAGCGACTTTTATTTGGAATGAACCTAAATTTCGAAATATGAAAGGAAGAATCAAATAAGTTTAATAAAAAAAGAGATATTAATAAATATATATCAAATTCAAATAACACTGAGAGGCTAAAATTTTGAAAGCTTATTTTTTAAAAACTACTCTTGCGATTTTTACAAAACTTAGCAGTTTGGCATAATTTGAGTTGTAGAATCGAAATATGGAAAAACTGGCATGTTATTTCAGGAAAAGTCCGATTTAGAGTCAAAATACCTATGTTAGAACAATACTATATATAAATCTAATATATATCCTAAGTCGCCTTTCGAGACATGAAAATTGCAAGTTGAATTTCATCAGTCGGCGCAGTAGAACGGAAGATATAGAGCTGTCTGCATTTTTTTTTGCGCAGTGTACCTTTAGCTTCTTCCAGATTAAATTTTTGCCTCTCCAGCGAATAACAATGGGTTTACTTTTGTCTACAGCACGGCCTTTGACCAAAATACATTATATTACATCAAAAGCTCTTTTGTAAAGGAAAATCGTTTTCTTTTCGATTAATTTCGCAGCTGTATGGCTTTTTCTAGTTGCTCTCTCGATTTATAAACATGAATCTTCTTTTACATTTACTGCGATTTAATTTCGAGAATGTTTTTCATACTTCTTGATGAAAGCACAAATTTCTATTCCTGCCTAGATGTCAGTATAGACAAAGGACAATTCTTGGTTTATTTTTCACACTAAGAGTGAATTCAAAATGGTTATGGCATATCAAAAGATAAGTAACTTCTTATTAATTACGTTCAAGGTTTCTGAATGATTTGCTCAGCTTTTGCAAACTCAGGAGGAATTTTCCTTCATATATTATTGAACGTTCCTTCATATATTATTGAACGTTCCTTCATATATTATTGAACGTTCCTTCATATATTATTGAAAGAACGTTAAACCTCCTTTCAATAATAATAGTAAATAGATTATAACTAACGCATTCCACGCTTCTGAGGATAAGATAATATTCAAATTTTGTTACTTTTCCATATTAGTCCACAAAAAGGACATGATTTAGTTTTATTTGCGTAAATGTCATTATTATGCTGAAATTTCTATCCACTCAAATAAAATGCTTGCAAATAATTCCTAAATTTTCAAATACTAAAAATCTGTTAACAATATTTCGGCTCAGTGTTATTAATTAAGAAGAATATCTAGTTATTACAGGAAATATTATTAATTAGACTATACATGTTTTTCATGTTTAATTTGTGCAAAGGGAGTTTTGAGTAGCTTTTATGCCAATATTTTCTTCCACTACTACATGCAGATTCACTTTACTTTTAAGGTATTTTTATTCCAAAATGAATATGTTTTTATCTCAACTAGCACAAAACTGTTAGTGTTATTTTAAAATCATAAAACTAATGTGTTACAAAATTAAGGATAATTTCTGTTTAATTAATTTATTTATTTTACTAACAGCACTGATGACTGAGCTTTTTTTTCATTAAAAATTTTTTAGCTGAACTCGACAGCTTTAACACGAACTTTTTACTGAACAACTTGACAGCAATTTCAAAATAATGGAATTATTAAGTTTCTTTTTAAAACTTTTTCTTTGCAGATGGAATTACTTATTTGTCTAACGGTGCCAGAGTTCTCGTACCTGTTGGTCAAGAGATAAAAGATTTACCTCCAGTTAATCAAAAACCAGCTTCTGAGTACAGTGATGTCATTGATAATGCAGCTAAACCCGAAACTTTTAGCCCTTACGAGTTTGGATTTGCCTTGAACGACGGAAATGGAACAACACAGCATCGCCAAGAGATTAGGAAAGAAAATGGTGACGTTCAAGGCAGTTACGGGTACGTGGATCCTCTCGGCGTTTACAGAAGAGTTGAATATTACACTGATGCTACAGGTTATCATGCCAAAATCAAATCTAACGAACCAGGACTTTCCAACAGAAACAGTGCCAACACAATTTTCGTTGTCGAGAATCCTCCAGCTTCTGCTATTTTTCCAGAACAACGACCACTCATTGTAATACCAAACAGACCTGTAGCTTGATTCCCTTCAGCAGACGACTTCAGAACATAGAAATACCAGACAAAAATTTGTTAAATTCATTATACCTGAATAAAGCATAGTTTAAGAACTTTGGTTTTACATTTCATGGAAAAGTGTTTTCAGGCAAGATAAATAAACATAGTTTAACGTAGCTTTTGTTTTCACTTTCATCCCCTTTTCTGCATATTAAAAAAAAAAAAAAAAAACAGATGAACATGGAAATTCTAAATTCTTGTAGTTTTAAATAGTAAGTGAAACAACGTTAGATTAAAATTGATTGAAGGAAATGTTTTGAAAAACGGAAGTTTGATTTAATAAACTTGAACCGTTATTGAAGAAAGAACTGCTATTAGGTTTTTAGTAATTTCGAATTTAAAAATTAAGTCATATTTGTGTTAACTAGAGTTGATAATTAAGTATTAAAAATCACATTTAAGTTAAGAATAAAACAGCAAGAAAGCGAAAAAATTTAAAGCACGCTCAGAAATTTAATGTGAGATATGAATCATAACTTTAAATGGTTACTATAAACTATCAAGCAAAATTCTTTTCACTATGTCAATAAATGCTCATTTTTTGCCATTTATAACACAAATTTTACCATTTAAGTCAAAGTTTTAAAATATTGAGATAAGCAGCAGTTTATTCTATTCCTTAACAAGTATACTTCGGAAGGGCAACTTATGTTCAGAATTTTATTTATATAGGAGGTTGAACATTTCCCCGAAACTTAAACATTATATCTATATGCTTATCCTAACATTATTACACGTTATTATCCAGATCATTCAGCTTCCAAATTGGAAGTGCGTATGTTGACTTGAAATTTGAAACACTATATTATGAGTTATATATGAGAGCAGTTTCCTTGTCCAAACTCTGTAATTTCCTGTTCTTCATTATTAAGTTATAAGATGAACAGTACATTTATGGAGCAGCCATCCATTTAATTTGAAATTTTAGAGTTCCTAATTACTATTATTTACATTTACTATTATTTAAAAATAAATTCGTTAGTGATTTCGAAGCACTTCGGAACGTTTCCATAATTTTCCATAATTATTTTCTGAATAAGATGATTTTACAGACTGAAAAATAAAATACTAAAATTATGTAAGTAAACCGCTGGAATAATGATGTTAGCTGAACTAGGTACAGAATCTTTTAATTCTTTGCTTCAAATTTTTCATGCTTCAAAACACAACATAGCTCTTGCCTATTTTGACTTGAATAATTTAAAGCCATTTTAAAGGAAAACGTTTAAAGAAATATTTTCTTCCTCCTTTCTGTATTTCTTCGATGTGCAATGGTTAGCATATGCGGCGCGTATTCGATAATTCCAGGTTCGAGTCCTAGTGATAGCATTGCTCATTTTTCACGTTTCCTGCTTCAAAATAACCCAATTGCTCTACACGGGCGCCCTAGCTAAAAGGTGGTGCATGATTAATCTTCACCACCAGGATTTGGCGATTGGGTCCGCTAATCCCCAGTCGCCCTTTAAAAGGCGGCAATTTTTTTTCTCCCTTCTTTCTGCGTGTTTTCGTGGTGTAACAGTTAACACACTTGTCGCGTATTCGAGAGCTGCAGGTTCGAGTTCCAAAAACGGCATTACTCATTTTTCCTGTCTCCCGCTTAAATAACCTAATGACAAGGAAACCGGAAAAACATATTCTTATTCACACGGGGATAACCTTAGTGTGGTTTGTCAAATAGCCTAACTTCAAATCTAACGCCCACTGGCAGTCGAGCGACACTAGTAGTTCGATTCGAGTTAACATCTTGATAAACAAGTTGCTTGCGTAAGAAGTTCCGGGAACCGGGGAGTGCTGTTCTATACATCTGCGAGAGAAAATCAAAGCAGTGCAACCAGTGTTATTCGTTACTAATTGCAGTATTTGAATACAGCAAAACAGAACTGTGTAAATGCTAATTATTAAAACGTTATGTGCTTCAATTCAGTCCTAAATTAAATACAGTTAAATGCTAATAAAATGTAAAGATTATGCAAAATTCAAAATACTAGTGATAACTGCAAATGTGTGTAGTAGAAAGATCAAAATACAAAATGCAAAAAGATTGTTACGGATTTCATATTTATTTGGCTATTTATTTAGAATTGTAATTAAAATTGCTTTATTTTCCCATGCAACGCAGACGATTTTTGAAGAGAAAGCTGCGTCGGAAAAATAAAAATAAAAGAGCGCTTGCATTTAATATTTAATAAAACCTCATCTCAGTTGTTGTTGTAGTTGTTTAAAGCGAACTGCTGTTTGTTTACTTTATGCTGTAGCGATTTCACTGTGAGATAGAATTAGTTTATCTGTTTTGAATTGAGTTTTGCTAAACGTTTGAGATAGTGTGATATTGTGCGAATATCTCTGAAGAAATATTTCAGCATTTTTATTTATTTCTTGTGGAAAGAACAAATTTTTGTTCACTTTTTAACGACTTGTGCATTCAATCCATAACGAACCCGTACCATGCAACAATATTTATGCAAAGTACTAAATTATGGTGTAAATTACTGTTTTTGCTCTAATGTAGGTATGGAGAGTACGAGAATTCATGTTCAGAAAGAATTTGTAAGTGGTGAAAAAAAGGAATAGAAGCTAATTAAAAATTTATTAATTAAATTGGGGTTGATGAACTGGGAACTGGAATGAAAAAGGAGAGTTTTAAGAGAGAATGTTATAAAAAGTAGTTCGCAGACTGTGGGATGGTTAAGAAACGAAAACAGGAGAAACGAAACAAAATAAAAAGGGAGTCGAAAAGAAAGGGAAGTCGCAGAGAGTGTAGAGAGGTGCTAAAAGCCTTATTAGAGGGAAGTTGAACGGTAGTGAAAGAAGGCTCTGGGATTAAAAAAAAGTAAAGTTATTAGAAAAATTAAGTAAATTATAGTGTAAGTTGCTTAAAGGGAGATCGAAAACAAAGGAGAGTAGAACGTAATGAGTGGAGTCAAAAGATAGAGATTAAAAAGAGAAGATGGTGCTTATTGTAAAGACGTTAGAGAAATAAAAGCGAATTAAAAGCTATTAAAGTCGATTAAATGGCAGTGGGGCTTGTGTAGAGGTTTAACTGTATGTAAGATATTTATGGAAAGTGAAGTACAGTGTGGAGGTTTGAATGTGTTAGGACGATTAAGGGGGCAGATATAAGAGAAATAAGACGAAATTAAAGGAAACTAAAGCGAAATTAAAGGTATTTAAAGCGAATGTGTTGTTTATATCACCTGAAATATGCAGTATGAAGCATCTTTCGACAATAGGATCATATTCAAAATTTACAGCATACGCATTTTTCAAAAATCAGTTTCTTTCGTTTCTCCTCAGCTTTTCATATTATCTGTTAAGATAATTTATATTCACATAAGATGTTTATCATTTTGCTTTTTATCTATTTATTTGTCAACACCTCCCAGAAAATGTTACTATTTTCGTTACATGAATTTCGTGTACTAGCAGAACTGAAATGATTGCCAATTTACAAATTGGAAATAGCTGCTGCAAGCATATACGTAAACGAGCCATTGAAAAAAAAAATGTGGAACTATGTCTTGAGTAATAAAGTCTTTTTTTATTAAAAAAAGGGCGAAAACTATTAACGCAGCATTAATGTGCGATGAAATAATAATAAACAAATTCCCTCTCCCCTGCTTTTTCGCTTTTTGTTGCTGAATATGAAATATGAGCACGTCATTTCAAATGCATGATTTTACATTCTGTAGCTTGAATTTCTGAGGATTAATTTTGAAAATACTATCAAACGTATTGTAGCTGTTTAAGTTTAATGAATTCAGTTGCTATTCTGGAATCTGAATACGAAGATTAGATTGTAACTTCTTTCAATTTTTATGATTTGTCACATTAAAAAATATTTTAATATTTAAAAAAATTAAAAACTAAAATTGTTCGGTGGTCTTTAACTTGTAATCTGATGTTTTGATTTACAATTTACGATTTTCATTTCTAAGATTTGCGAAAAAATTCTGGAAAGTTTCGAAAAAGCTCTACCTTTCCAGATACCACTAGTTTTTTACATTTTTAATTACTTATATATACAGCAATTCAACATTTATTTATTCATTTATTTTTTGTCATTGTGCGCTTCCAGATAATCGTAATCATCCGTACAGTTTTCTCAAAAGCATCGAATGAAAGATCTGCAAATAAAATTTAAGTAGAGAATGCTTATTTCGTAAAAAATATGAAAACTCTTTTTAAAATCGACTGTGTTTGGAAAAATTAGAAAACGAAATTAAATGTAAATATTTTTTATGCTAAATTTGCAGAGTCCTTAAGTTATTACGAAACAGAAGATTTGAAAAAATGAACAATGCTCTCGCCAGTGTTGCGGTTATTGAGAGCAACACTTCTAAAGATTCTTTTTGGAAGCTCTTACTAATATCAAAGTTATTTTTACTTATTCTTTATCGAAGCATGGATGTTTCAGTTTATAACGGAGAAAAAAACGCTCGCAACTCTGTCCTTTAGCATACTCTAGATAAGTATAATATGTGGAGGACTATGCAGGACACAGAAAATTTCAATCACTCACGCCACACGATGTTCTTCAAACAGTTCTACTTAGCAGTGTGAATGGATGCTTACTCTCCTTGATGCATGTATGAGACACGTGGATGATGCGATATATTACCTATTTCGAGACACAGGGCTTAAGTAAGTAACTGGACTTGTTCCTTCACAAGGAGGGGATGGACAAATATCTCTAACCACGGGCCAAAAAGGTGCTCTTAGTGCATTATGTCGTCGCAGGGTGCAATGGTGCTTGTGCGACGATCCTTTGCGGTACCCCCATTGTCATCGATAAACTACTCGCGGCAAGAAGAGATAAGGGAACCCAAGATAGAAGTTTAAAACTCCCCCAGTACAAACTTTTCAAAAAAAAAAAAAAAAAAAAATTTCAAACAGCATTTTATGTACTTAATTTCATATTTTTACTTCCTTGTACGAAGTAAAGGAAGTATTGTAATCGAGAAAATTTCGGGCACCATATTTCAACGGAAATATCAATTTTGACCATTCCCGAATCCAGTTGGACGAGTTTTTTTGTGTTACGTCTGTACTTACGCACAGAATAAAGGACGCGTTTTTCCTAAACGAATTATAAAATGGATTTAAATTTGATTCAAAACAGATTTTTTTTGTAACGTCTGTACGTACGTTACGTGTATATGTATCTTGCATAACTCAAAAACGATGGGGTGTAGAACTTTGAAATTTTGTATGTGGATTGCTATAACACCTAGTTGTACACCTTGCATTTTTACTGCAATCGGCAGCACCAAACGTATACACACACACATACATATGTATACTATACCCACCCCCTTACCTGGTCTTTATTTTCGCAATCGTTATTCGTAACCATATATTTCCAATTACAGAAGTGTTTTAAATGACGAAAGTATTCACGTTTTGGCTATGCCAAATTAAAAAAATAATTTTCCACAAGTAACGAAATATAACTTTTATAGGGCTCACGTTTCGTATACTTATTTTGAGGAAATACTCACTATAAAAAAGTAAAATTATAAGAAGTTAGATTTCTGTAAGACAAAAATTTACGGGGATAATTTCATTTAAAAATCTGAAATTTTACTGTTATTTTCAACTGAGGGAATGGTTAATTAAGTTAGAATAATCCAAGGAAATACGTTTAAATGAATTATTGTAACAAAAAATGTCATGTTAATGAAATCATGTGGTGTTCGGATTCACTCATCAGATTTCTTACTCATAACCTTAGACAGAGAACCTCGCACAAAGAACAAGGGATCAAGACGGCCATGCCTGCTTTCCATTCTTTAGGTTGAATATAACTCATTATTTCATTGCTTTTCTTAGAGAAATCGAGAAGATTTCTTAGAATCGGGTTCTTGGCATTTCATATTTACAGTACTTCTATTGGTCATCACATGATTGACTTTAAACTGTTTCATTTTTAAATAAAAATCTACGTATGAAATAGTTTTTCCTTAAGTTCTCTTTTCTGATCAGAATTTTTGTCTCAAATACACTCATGTCCATAAATTAAGGATAATTCGGAGTCACGCGGAAATCGAACACTAAAATAAATATATCACCTGTAAAATCACTACACACGTCTTCAAGAATCATATGTAAATTTCAGGAAGTAACCAGATGACACCGATAGTACGTCACAATGACGAGAGTGTAAGAGAGTGATATATAAGGAATACAGGCAAAGAAGTAAAATTGTTCGCAGGCGCTTTATAAGCCTTTCAGTGCGATAACCCAATAGTTATGACACAAAGGACGCATTTGAATGATTTTTTACGTGGTAGAATTATCGGCCGTCTGGAATGTGGGCGTACCCAACTGGAAGTATCAGACGAACTTGGAATTACCCAGAGTGTCATCTCCAGGCTTTGGCAACGATTCCAAGGTGATGGCAATGTGAGTAGACGTTACAGCACAAGTCGCCCCAGAGTTACAACGCCGAATGAGGACCGGTATTTGACAGTTACTGCTAAAAGAAACAGGCGGAGCACAGCCTCAGACCTGTCTCGTCAGCTCTCTTCAGCCCCTGGTACGACAATTTCGAGGCAGACCGTGTACAGACGCTTAGGGCAGATTGGTCTATATGCTCGTAGACCTGCCAGATGCGTTCCATTTACTGCAACTCACTGTCGCCTGCGGTTAGCCTGGAGTAGAGAGCATGTATTGTGGACACCACAACAGTGGGCTTATGTGATGTTTTCGACGAGTCCAGGTTTAGCTTGCAGTCTGATTCTCGCCGGGCTTTCATATGGAGACCTCCAGGTACCCGTTACCACCAAGAAAACATCATTGAACGACACCGTTACGGTGGTGCAGGAGGGCTCGTTTGGGGTGGAATTATTCTGGGTTCCAGAACTGACCAGCATGTTCAAATTGGAACCATGACAAGCCAAATCTATCGGGACGTCATTCTGGAACAACATGTACGTTTGTTTCAGGGCGCCATGGGCGCACAATTGTGTTTATGGATGACAACGCCCGTCCTCACCGTGCAAACATCGTAAGCGAATGTCTTCAATCGGAGGATGTCACCCGTATGGACTGGCCAGCATTCTCACCGGACTTGAATCCAGTAGAGCACGTGCGGGACATGCTTGGCCGACGAGTTGCAGCCCGTCAACCTCCTCCTACATGTCTACCGGAACTTCGGAGAGCATTGCTTGTTGAGTGGTGTAATATCCCCCAAGATCAGATCGATAATTTGATACTCAGCATGTCTAGGCGTTGTACGGACTGTATTGCATTGTCTGGGGGACATACAATGTATTAACAATCATACCAACCATGTAATATTGGTTTTTTGTAAATAGCTGTTTTCGTAATTTGCTCCAGGGAGAAAAAAGTCGCTAATTTTTTTAATAATATCAAACATATAGCATCTTTTTTTGCTCTTTACCTTTTGCTTAATAAATAAGCTTTACAAATAAGTCAAATTTGTTTTGCTTCTAACTCTTCCTTTGCCTGATTTTGCATTATCCTTAATTTATCGACATGAGTGTATATTCATATCTAATAGTCTAATATCTAAATTAAATTTGCTAGCAATGATAGAACTATGTTCTTCGGTGGATGCACATGTTTTCTAGCGTATGTGGTGTCCTAAGTTTAGCTTGACTGCTACTTTAATAATGCCTATATATACACATATACACTGTAGTAGGCACACGTATTTCGGTAGACTGATTTCTGTATTTTACGTAAAAAATCGTGAAGAGATAAAAATATCGTTGCGCAAGATTTCATAACGGGCTAGGTTAAGCCATGGTAAGGGGCACATTCGCCCTTCTGGCCAGCTTTTGCCCAGCCTGGCTTTACAGTGATAGATCGTCCAGAACAGTGAGTGTTTCCAGAGGTTTTCATGTTATTACTAATTAAACCTTTGCCAATCTATCTGCATGCTTCCCTCTGGTACAAGATATTCTGAATCATACGCCTGTTTTCCGCCCTTTAATTGCCCAAACATGCGGAAAGACAGTAAATGTGGCCTCATAGCTGAACAATATATGCTTTAGTATTATTAGTGATGTTTCTTTGTTTTTTCGAAAACAATTTAATTTTAATTTTGCTAATGAGAATATTGCAGCTAAATTCTTTACTGCAAATAAGGTTTTAGTTTTTTTTGCTTACTTATGATTGAATTAAAAACATTAATTTAGAAAAGCACAGAATGAAAATATATGGTTATATATACGGTTGCATTTAATTATCACTGTTTTAATTCGATATTTGTTTAAATTTATAAACCACATACTTTAACACATTTTTAAAAACTAAACACATATTTTTATAGTACATATTTAGGATCATTTCTATTTCTATAACTTGTAGAGACAGTAGAATTTTTTTGAAAGCAGGAGAAGAGAAAAATGAGCAATGCTCTCGCTGGGACTCTAATCACGGACCTCTCGAATACGCGCCGAGCGTGCTGACTACTACACCAAGAAGGCATGGGAAGAAAGGAGAAATAACTTTTTAAGGAGAGACTGGAAATTAGGGACCCAGTCGCCGAATCCTCGTGATGGAGTATCATCCTCCACCACCTTTTTTTAGTTCGGAAGCCACTGTAGAGACATTCGGATATTTTTGAAAGCAGGAGAAGAGAAAAAGGAGCGATGATCTCTCTGGGATTCGGACCACGGACCTCTCGAATACCTGCCGAGCGTGCTGACCATTACACTACGAAGGCATGAAAAGAAGGCGGGAGAAATATCTTATAAACTTTATCATCTTTTCTAAATATTTTTGGCGGGCCTTATAACAACCCTGTAAGGTCTAAATAGAAAGAACCTTATACTGAACAGTCGTTATAATGCGAGTTGACTAAGCTTGGAAACGGTTGCGAAGTTAAAGATAAGTTAATGGAAAATTGCTCAGGAACTTGTTACGTGTGTGAATAAATGCAAAGTAAAATACAGTTTAAAACCTAATTCAACTACATGCTGATAGCAGCAACGAGTAGTAATAATAATGCAAAATAAAATAAAAAATTAAAATTAAAAAATAAGGGAAAAAAGAAAATCTGAAAGGTTTCAGATTTTCGTCCAAAAGGACTTTTTTTAATGTTTTGTGTGTTACCTTTATTTATTAAATATCATGTTCTTCGTACTTAAACCATAAAATTCAATTCAACAATATCGCAAAATAATTTTAAAATGAGCATATCTTTAGAATTTCCAAAATATAGCCTCGCGCGCTGGAGATAAACATGTTTTTGTTTTCCGTACAGTGCTGCCATTCCTCGCTTTGAAATCGTTGAGTTTGTTAATCAAAAATTCTTTAGTGTCTGACAAAATATGAAACAGATAATAAAGCAAATTCCAGATTCCAAATTAGGGCTTCCAGATCCCATATTCGATGGAGGATTACATAATTCAAAATTTAATGATTCTGTGTACCGTTGTTTTATCACAATGCTAAAAACATTACATTTAAGCAGATTCTTCATCATTAATTCCTTTAAGTATAATACAGGGCTGTGATATTTGGTGGCAACAGATTGAAAAGCGAATCAACGCAGAAAGTTAATCGACGCAAAATTCCAAAGCGAAACTGATAGCCCTTCTGGGCTAAAACGAAATAATTTTAAGATAATCACATATTCAATTCGGAATAAAGCACATGCAAAAACCAAAAAATCAGAAGCACAGTGGCAAACTGCAAGGAAAAAGGGAAGTAAAATAGGCCAAAGCCAAACATAAAATGTGAAATTTAGATCTTCGCAGCACTGTCATCAGGGTGTTAGTACAACGAAAGAAGTAAATAAATAAAACAGCCTGTTCCCTAACCGACAAAGACAGGAATTAAAGTTTAAAATTTAAAAGTAGTATTTGAAAAACAAAGCCTACCAGCGGCCGAGTGGTAAAGTCGCTAAACGCTAGCAGTTCGGTCCAAGGTTCGAATCCCACGAACGGGCCAGCTGCATGGGCGCTTTCGTGGTTTTCGCCGTGTGTAATGAGTACACGAGGCAGTTTCCTTTAGAAAGTCCTCCACGAAAGCCCCCGTCCCCTTAGGAAGATAGCCCTCGAGGCTTTGCCGTAATTGCATAAACTAAACCAATTATAACAGCTTTAAATATTGTTAGTAAATTCTTATTCAATTTAAATAGATGAAGATTAATATAGTATATATTGTTGCGTGCGTACGGGTTCGTAATGGATTGAATGCACAAGTCCAGAAAAAATATACAAAATTTTTTTCTTATCCCAAGAAATTAAACAAAATGCTGAAATTTCCTCAGAGATATTCGTAAAATATCACAATATCTCACAGGTATAATTTAAACTACTAAAAAAGCGTTGAATAGAACTCAATTTAAAACACAGAGATAGCTAATCCGATCTTACCGCGAATTCGCTACAATCAATAACAGCACTAAGTAAACAACTACAGTTCACATAAAACAACTGAACTGAGATGTTTTCCTCCGGCTTTTATAAGCTTTTTAGTCATGCACCAGAACATTCTGGTATTTTCTCGATTTTTCCGGAAAGCAAAAGTGTACAATCACGAGATATCTATTTATTAAATGTTAAATGCGCGTGCTCCTGTATTTTTACTTTTCTGGCGTATCTTTCTCTCAAAATACGTCTCGTACTACATCGCACGGTTATATAAACAATTTTAGTTATAATTCTGCCAAAAAGAGCAAATTAAATACAAAATCCGTAAAAATATGATAACGGCAATGTTTGAAAAGCAGGGTCGAGAGGCGCATGCAGTTCTGGCACGAAGAAAGTAATTATTTTATTTTTAAGAAGTTGGAATACGTTTCATGTTTTCGTTTGCATGTCGCCTTTTCTCTGCGTGCGTCTTTCTTCTTGTGAAACTAAAGTGTTAAGTAAAGTTAATGCTGTGTTCCATCAATGGAGTTTGCTTCAACTATGAGAAAAGTATCACACAACCTTAGAGAAAAAAAAGTAAAATTTGTCTTTATCAATCCAACACCTACAGGCCGAAGTTAAACGGTTTCAAAATTTCGAAAATTATAGCTCCTGAAATATAGAAAAATTCAAAAAGAACTTAAAAAAATACACAAATTTATGAAAATATTTTGAGAAGATCGAGTCCAAAACAAAACTTGCAAAAATAGTAATCCAACACATGAAAATAAAACAATATGCAATTTTTTTAATCCAATATTTGGAAAAACAAAACTAACTATATGCAGATTTTGCAAACATAAAGGCGGGATTAAAAAAATATTCTTTATTTATAAAACGTATTATTTGTAAACATATTGTTACGAATTTTGTATTTAGTTAGATATTTTCACTAGAATTATAATTAAAATCGTTTTATTTCCCCGTGCAATGCAGCGCGCGACAAATTTTAAGCTACGCCGGAAAAGTAAAAATACAAGAGCACGTGCATTTAATCTCTACATAAATCAAAATCTACTACATAAAACAAAGAGTCTGTGTGTGTGTCTTTCGTTCGTGTTGCGAGTAAGCCACACGTTCGTGTTGCGAGACACAGGGCCACGAAATTTGGTACATAGGTGTATCTACACAAGAGCCAGTGCACCTCGAAGCGATTTTTTCGAAATTCGAATTCGAATTTTTTTTTATTTTATGTTTTGTGACCAAATCACGTCATTTTGAGACATAATGGGCTACAGGAAAGCGAGATTTCACTCTATACATTTCATTTTTACATCGTCGTGAAGGGTAGACACTTAGCTATTTTACGAACTTAAAATAAATTTCGTATTTCAATAAATCAATTAAATACGAATTTATTTAGGAAGGTGAGCTTAACACCTTTTCAGCGGAATTTTTTTAAAAAAAACTTATTTTAAAAAATGGGCTATTTATTTTCCTTTGATTTTTGGACACGTTGAACTTTAATCCTTTCGACTCCTTTTAAAAAAAGAATTTTGGAAAAATAATAATATTTTGTATTTTTTTAAAATTTTTTAAATGAAGCTTCCGAATACACTTCTCACATCTCAGATATTTTAAAATGTAGTTTTGGCAACAATTTTCCTTTCTTATTGTTGTTGATAGATTTTTGATAAAATTGCATCATTTT
>KK121773.1:106353-117141 GCA_000611955.2 Stegodyphus mimosarum
GACGAAATCGCGTCCTTTTAAGACATAATGGGCTATAGCAAAGCGAGATTTTACTCTATTGAACAGTTTAAGAAATTGAAAGATTGTTTCTTTTTGCAAAGGTAAATTGTTTAATTAATTTATAGATCTATATTTAAAAGGGCGAGTCTTTCTGTGTGTGTAGGTGTCTTTCGTTCGTACTGCGCGTAAGCTAATAGACCCAGGCCTATGAAATCTGGTACACAAGATGCATCTAGACAAGATGAAATAGTATCAAATTGATAATTTTCTCTCATTATATGAACAACAATGGCACACAGTCATTGTTGCTGATATCAGCACGGAAAAATGAGGGCGATAATTCTGTGCTGTTTTTAAATTTAATGTTTCTCTTGGAGCACGGAAAAATGAGGGCGATAATTCTGTGCTGTTTTTAAATTTAATGTTTCTCTTGGATACTGGACGTTTGTCTAGAGAAGGCAGCAGGAAGTTGGTTAATTTATTTATTAGGATGATTAATATTTGTATTAAGGGATATTGCTTATTTCATTGTATGTCTTTTATATGTAATGCATTTTCAACTGAATTTTTTTAACGCTGTTCTTTGTTTCTTTTTCGATAAAATTGTTATGCAGAGTAAAATTCTGTGCAGTTTTCAAATTTAATGTTTGGTGTTCTCTTTAGGCATTTTTCCGGTACACTTAAAAGCCAGACGAAGGCTGGCCGCGCAGCGGCTAGTTTTAATTATAAAAAAGTTTTGCATGATATTTTTTAATCTGTTTAAGTTCTTAATCTGTTTATACCATTTGAGTTCTTAAGATTTTGCAAAGGGAAGTTGATTAATTTATTTATTAGGATAAGTAATATTTGTATAAAGGGATACTGCGTATTTCATTGTCATTTTTTATATATATAATACATTTTTATTGATTTCTTTTTTGATAAAGTTGTTCTGCAGAGTAAAATTCTCCGCGAAATGTTTTGTTTTTTGAGTTTCTTTCATGTTATTTTTTGCTTATTTCACTGTTTGTAAGATACTGAAAACTTTTGCATAATTTTTTGCATGAGCCAGTGCACCTCAAAGCGAGTTTTTCGAAATTCGAATTCGAATTTTTTTTTTAAATTTTATGTTTTCTGACTAAATCGCGTCATTTTAAGACATAATGGGCAATATCAAAGCTAGATTTCAGTCTATTGAACAGTTTAAGAAATTGAAAGATTGCTTCTTTTTGCAAAGGTAAATTGTTTAACTAATTTATAGATCTATATTTAAAAGGACGAGTCTTTCTGTGTGTGTAGGTGACTTTCGTTCGTGCTGCGCGTAAGCTAATAGATCCAGGCCTATGAAATCTGGTACACAGGATGCATCTAGACAAGAGCCAGTGCACATCAATTTTTGAAAATTCGAATGAGTTTTTTTTTTTTAATGAATTAGTATCAAATTGATGATTTTCTCTCATTATATGAACAACAATGGCACGCAGCCATTGTTGCTGATGTCAGCACTATTGCCACCCGGAAAAATGAGGGCGATAATTCTGTGCAGTTTTTAAATTTAATGTTTCTCTTGGATACTGGACGTTTGTCTAGAGAAGGCAGCAGGAAGTTGGTTAATTTATTTATTAGGATAATTAATATTTGTGTTAAGGGATATTGCTTATTTCGTTGTACGCTTTTTATATGTAATGCATTTTTAACTGAATTTTTTTTCCGTTGTTGTTTGTTTCTTTTTCGATAAAATTGTTCTGTAGAGTAAAATTCTGTGCAGTTTTCAAATTTAATGTTTGGTGTTGTCTTTAGGCATTTTTCCGGTACACTTAAAAGCCAGACGAAGGCTGGCCGCGCAGCGGCTAGTATTGAATAAAAGTTTACCTAGGTAGTTGATATTTAATTTGAATAAATGAAATAGGCTAGTGTGTTAGCTATATGTAAGTCTACTCTTTTTGCTTTCCAGAAATTGCTAGAACTGTCTCCTGCGGTTGATTCAAAAAGCTATAAAAGTCAGAAAGAAACATATCAGGTCAGTTATTTAAGTGAGCTGGTGTTGTTTACTTAGCTGCTGTAATTTTTTTGATGAGGTTAGCTTTCTCTGCGCTTTGGATTGCGTTTTATTTAACGTTTTAGTAGTTTAAAATATAGCTACTGTTTATAGTGTGCGATATTGTACGAGTATCTTTGAGGAATAATCCAGCGTTTTGCTATATTTCTATGGATTAGAATAGATATTATTAACTTTGTATTGGGCATGTGCATTCAATTTATTACGAACCCGTAAGCACGCAACAATATTATTTACGAAAAATGCATTTTAAACATATATTTTTACATTGTTACGAATTTTGTACATGTGTAAATAATTTGAGTGAAATTATATGTGAAATTGTAGTATCTTTTGTGTAATGTAACATAAAAAGTATGAAGAGAGGGAAGATCCTCAGAAAAATAAGACTACAGGGTCGAGTCTATTTAAGTTTGAGATAAATGGCTGTCTCGCTAAGTTGGCAAGATATCGGCAAGTTAGCGATGATTCTGGTGATTAATTTTTGTCGCCAAATTTGGTAACCATTTGGTAACATTTTGGTCCGGTTCCTGTATCACCGAAATGCGTATTTGTATTGGATAACTTTAAATGATTCCGCATGTAGCTGTAACCGTATCCGGCTCTTATATGTAACTTTAACCCTATATGCCTTCCAGTAATTTCAAGGAAACGACAGTACTAGAACTTTTTCGGTGTCCAGGCCAAACTATATAAGTATTCCTTAAAGCGTGGCTCACACAGGAAAAAAACCTGCCCTTGTAATTGGATATATTTCCCGATTACATCATTTTCTTTATGCTTGGGCACGCCTTGGCGTAATGGCATTAGGCGGGATTCTTATGGTTTTGATTTTGCTGAATGACATGTACGACTGATAATGACGCTCGAAAATTTTCGTTTTCTCACTTTAAATAATGATGTCAGATGAAAACATTTACATGCAGCTAAGGGAATAAAACATGCAGCTAAGGGAATAAATAAATTAAGAAAATCCTCCAAAGATGCTCTTAATAATAGAAGCAATCTTAAAAAATACTTAGGTGTTATAAATAGCTAGTTCGTGAACTTTGTGCAAGAACCAAAATACTGCATATATGAACAACATTTGAAACCATTCAGCTTTCTAAGTTTAACTAAGCAGTTATTGCAATATTAAGTCAGACTCAATTAACATTTCCAATAGTTTATTGCGTGCATCTTCTTAAACAGAAACCTATAACTAGACATTAGATATGACCTAATTTCATAAGGTAAATATTTTTTTTATGCTACTTTCTGGTTATCCACCCCCTACCCTATGAGAAGTTCGTAACTCGTTTGTGACTTAGTGAAATGCAATTGTTTGACTATCTTCATGCGTCCTAGGTACATTTCTATTCATAAATATTAAAGAGAATTGATAAACTTACTTTATAAGAATAAGAAAGTCAATAAAAAAATAAAATTTTACTTGGCCGATATTTATATTTTAACGGTGGATGCTTTATAATGGGTAAATATGCCATACATACTGTTATGAGGTTAACTATACCATATGTACTCCAAAACGTAGATTTATATGCTTGTATGAATTGGTTACCGTAGTGGATATACTACAAGAGATTCTAATAAAGGCAACAATTCTACATGTTGAAACGAGGATGTGGATAACCAAAGTTTTGGTAGTTTTTCAAGTAGCCCAGAAACTGGTGGCTGTGAGTCCAAAAACAGATAGATCAACTTCATTTCTTAAGTCCTGTTCAGAATGAAAGACAACAACAGCGCGGAAAAATACAAAAAAAGGAGAAAAGGATTAGTTATTTGCCTTTCTTAGTGTTGAAGGAGATTGTACACTACTCAAGATATGTACTGGTCTTCCAAAATCTGAAGTGACGCAGGCTACGTTTACCGGAGATTTTTGCCAAAATTCTTCAGTATAATAATGCATTATAAAAAGAGATAAGATTAGAAGCTGATCGAACAATGCCGCAAACTATCCTAGTCACAGAAAATTAATAAACATTACGTAACAGGGAAAAGGAACTGTTAAATTAACTGGGAAAAAGAACTGTTGAATGTATTTCGTAGTTATTTTGCAAACAAATTATGCAGAAAAGAAAAATTAAACATACGAATACTGACCGAAAAGTTGTTCTGTTACTGATTACAGAAACGTCCAGTAGGAATGCTTTCCTGGAGAACTTTCTATCGAAATTATCTCATATTCAAATTACGCGTAGGAAAAGGATCGACCAATTTGCCAAAAACCAAATCCTCAACAAACTAGCACCGTTTAAGTGTCTTATCTACTCTGAAATTGGTGGGCAATTCTTAGTGAAAGTATTCATTTGTTAGTCAGAGCATTATTAGTATTAATTATGCAATGAAAACATATTTAAAGTTTCAAAAAGTTAATCTTTTCTATATATAACTTTTCATTTTTATCTTTACATCTATCTTTTCATTTACCATATACGTGCGGGAGTGTTTACCTGCGTGCTTGTTTGTTTATTTGAATAAGTTTTCTCATATATAGATACTTAAAACAACTAATATTAAAATTTTTTTAATAAATTCACAATTTAATGTTCTTTCACATATCTAATATTCTATTAGCTTCAGTGAAAGAACAAATTGCATTTAGTGTTAACATCACAACAATGCATTTCACTGAATATAATACACGTGTATAAGAAAAGAAACTTTCATCTCTGATGAACACTACTTTCATACAAAGATAGAAAACATGTTACATACTAAAATAGTGAGCAATACATTAAATAATTCAAATATACGTATCTCTTTTCCAAATCCACATTGTTCTACCTTCAAAATCAAATTTTATTTTTTTTAAGATCGACTAATTTAGTGTGTATTATGTTAGCTCTTACCTTTCTTGCTAATTGCGAAAAATGATTTGTCTTTTGCTTTCGAAGTTTCGCATATGCACAGAATGGATATATAATGAACATGAAAACAATAAAAATGACGACACCTTTAATACAAGACGTTTTGAATCCTCAATTCGTTTATTGAAAAGCTCTGCACCTAACGTTAATATACATTTATGGAATTAACATGCTTGAAGAAATTATAATTAATCTCTAAAATTAAAAATAAAAATAAATAAATAAAACCGCATCTTTTACATTAAATGCACCACTCAATAACGCAGTAAACAATGTAAACTCATGGTAACACAAATATATCGCATTGAATTAACAATAATGCATCTCTTCTGTAGAGTTATTAGGTTTTTTTCGAAGCAGGAGGCATAAAAAATGTGTAATGCCCTCGCCGGAGCGCGAACTCCTGACTTGAATACGCTTTGAATGTGCTTCCAGTTACAGCAAGAAGTCATGCGGAAAGGATGGAGAAAATACCCTACGAAATCACTGCATATTTTACAATGAATTCGCCATAGAAGAGTGTAACAAGAAGTATAAGCTCATGGTAACACAAAAACAACACAGTACATTAAAAATAATAGTCTTTTCGGCAGTGCTATCAACATACAAACAAGCAGTATGAAGGCATTCTCAAGCATAGAGGAAATTATGTCATGGGAAGGCATATCCAGTCATGAGAACGAATTGTTTCCTATGCTCGCGGCGCAGTACGGAATGTTTATATGCGCCTCGAAAATTGCATCTGTAGCTTGATTTTAGTGCAGAGCTGACTTTGGTGTAGTGGGAGATCTCCTTTTAGATGCGCTTTACATTGCGCTGCGTTTAACGTTCTTAGTAATTTAAGTGTAATTACTCATTGTGCTCTCTAATACTGAGAAGAGCTGTACAAGTAATTTTGTGGTAAGCTCCAGAAATGTAAAATGATTTTGGGGGAAAATAAATTTTATCAAGATATCATCGGTTCTGTGCGCATTCAATCCATTTCGGTCCCGTATGTACGCAACAATTTTTGGCGTCAGAAGTAGGATCGAATGCCGGTGACATGAGAATGGATGAGAAACGAAGGCAGCTGGTGAGTACCTTTGCTACAGTCCAAGAAAAGATGGAAGAAGCCATCAACTCCGTTAAAGAGGATATGAAAACAGTTCAAGAAAAGCAGTTCAAGAAGCAGTTCAAGAACATATAAAAAGAGATATTACTACCATAATAGAAAACAAAATCGAGCCTATGGAGGGCAGAAAAGACACATCTGAAGGTAAACTTGGAGAAATTCTAGAAAGAGATTCTGCTGTTGAAGATTAAGTCGAAGAAAGAGTTTCTATTCTCGAACAACAAACTAATAACAGAGTTTCTGCTGTTATCAGAGAGGAAGTTGGCAACTTAAAGAAACCCTTTGCGACAGCTGGACACAATTCTGACGGATTTAAATGCTTACCACGTCTTCTCATCCCTTTCTAAGGCTATTTGCATATGGTGGAAACACCTCCTGGCAAGTGAACAAGACGTAGTTCTCTGTAGTGACAACACTAATGGATGAGATGCTGAAGCTAAAGTTGCCATCTCGCCGCTTCTGTGAGAGCAGATGCAGAGGATATCCTTCAAGTTCTTCCCGAAATCCAGAGGCTAGATTTCGAAGCTCTAGGCGTGAGTTGAAGCTGCGCTTTAGAGAAGCGTTTGAAAGACTACAGCAGATTTCAGTTAATATCTTGTCAACAGAAGCCCACGGAAATACTCTAAGAGCTCAACTGCAGATGGTGGAAGGCTGTCTCATTTCGCCTTTTCGGACTGTCCATCAGAAACAAGGGAAATCTTGTCCCTGCAGTACTTCATCCATGACACCCGGAATCCTGAAATGACTTCCGAATGGCGGATGTCAAGAATTTAAAAAGCATTTTAGCGTACGCCATGAGATCAAGGCAGCCTAGCAATAACTCCGTAAAGACCGCCACCTAACCAGAGCTTCTCATTTCCAGGAATCAGTGGATCAAGTTACTGCCCGTCTAGACAATTTAAAAAGGCGATTCAATTACTTAAAAAGGCGATTCAATTACTTAAAGCAGAATATGAATGGATAGAAACCGATTCTAAAGTGCTGCAACTGCGGTAGTGAAGACCACGTACGAAAGAACTGCAGAACACCCGAAGGCACGGAAGCTGAGACAGCTCTCTAATAAGAAAACAGGAAACAAATTAGTGCTCATCTTTCAAAGCTGCTAAATACTGAAAAGCCAAATGTAAAAGAGCTTCAGATTTCGCAATAAGTGATAGCAGTAATGAACCTTTCATTATTGGACGTACATATAAATGTACATGCAATATGACCATCGATACAGGAGCGGGTGTAACCATCATAACAAAAGATCTGGCTCAACGAAAGTAAACTCATCTGACGCCATCCTGCATTACCCTTCAGACTGTGAAAATCGACAATGATGGAAAGTTAAACTAAAATTGCAGGGCACGTGTGGCAGACATTAAAGTTCTTTGCGGATTAGATTTTCTAAGAAAACGCAATTTTTGTCCTAAGAATTGTAACAGTCCGAAAGGAGTACTAGTAGCCTCGGCACTTGTCACCTATCGAGGACAGTCATCCGGTAAGAATGACCAACGTAAATGATAAGACGAAAGTCATTAGGGAAGGCAAAAATGTTTGCAGCATGGACTCCAGTGACCTGCGTTAAAGGGAAGACAGATTTTCCTCTATGCTCGTGGCACGATACGAATGCTCTTTCCTGACTATGGAGATATCTGCATGGGAACTTGGCCTTATAGATGCGTTTTGCACTGCATTGTGTTTAATAATTTGAAGTGCAGCTACTGATTGTGTTCTGTGACACAGAAAATAGCTGTACGAGTACTTTTCTGGAAAGTTCCAGAACTGCAAAGTATTTCATTTGAAAAAAAAAAATCAAGCTCTCATAGATTCTATGTGCATTCAATCCATTACGAACTCTTATGCATGCAGCAATATTATATTGCCTTATTACCATCACTTGTTGATGTTATAAGCGCGCAAGTGCATTAGGTTTCGAACTGTTTTTTATTTTGAGTTTACTCAAAATAATTTGAGTTTACTCAAAATAATTTTACCAAATGTATCTGTTTTTCCTCATTTCTTTTTGAATTTGTCTATGTGTTTGATGCTATAATTTTGTAGTTTTTTGCACTGTTTACTTTGCACTGTAGAGCTTGAACTGATAAAGACACGTATTACTTCTATTTTGTAAGACAGTTTTTAAATTTTAAATTTTAATTTCTGTCTTTGTCGGTTCAGAAACAGACTGTTTTATTTATTTACTTCTTTCGTTGCACGATCCCCCTGATGACGATGCAGCGAAAGATGTAAATTTCATATTTCATTTTTGGTTTTGATATACTTTGCCCCCCACCTTTTTATTGCAGTTTGCTATTACGCTTCTGGTTTTTTGGCTTTTGCATGTGATTTATTCCGATTTCAATATTTTATAAGTATCTTTTATTTTTTATTCTATTTTTCATTACATACACATAGAGAGAGTCATTTAATTTAATGACTCTTTTGTTTTGTTAGAGCAATAGAAAAAATCCAGAATAATCTCGTTTAGCAATACAGCAATCTTTTTATATGAAGAGATACTAACATGAATACCTTTTAGTTCTACTTTACTAAACATATTCACTTCTTAAGTACATTTTCTATATGGGCACCTTAATTGTTTGTTCAGGTTGTTTATGCGTTATTACCATCAATATTAAATTTTTGTAATCACTTTAAACATTTTCACATTTTTATTTTTTAAATAAATTACGTAATATTTATCTTTAAATATATCTTAAAAGTTACAAAATTGTTTTAATTTTATTCCATATGGGTATGAAAAACATGGTTTATTATTGGAAATAAGCATTCATTTATATTCATATGAAAAAAGAATTTAAAGCAGTTTGTCACAGGCATACCTCTTAAGGAAACAAAAAGTTTAACCGTTAAGAAAGCAAATAAGTTAGTCTGACAAATTTCCGCTTTATTATATTCGGTTTCCTTCAGAGATCTGTTTAGCATCATTTCTTTGTTACTAACAGGCGTGTTCGCGACGCTGAGGCGCGAAGGTATTTAAAATTAAAAAAAAAAGAAAGAACATTCTGAGAATTTATTCAAATATTCAAGATGTCATTTGCTTCAGATATAAAGCGCAGAAGTGATATCAAGCAAGACAGTTAGTTCACAGAAGCACGTTTCTACCAAACAACAGCACTGCTTTTCACTATGTCTTCTTTCCAAGTTCCAGGGATCCTTTTGGTGTCTATGCTGATACTTTTGGCCAGCAGTGCTACGGCACAAGGTACGTAAAACGTATTTCTTTTACTAATTTGATCCGTTATAGCAGAACACTAAAAATTTACCAGCATGCGTAGTTGAGTATTAGGTGAAAAATAACTGTTCATATGCTGCCAGATTTGTGATGGGGATGAAATTCTAATAAATCCGTTATCATTTGAAAATACCGCAAATCAAAATGTCGTTTTCAGTTTATGAAAACGATTTGGAAAATTTATTTTTTATGCAAAAAACGAGGTATTTTTTGACGCGATTGGCTTATTTTTGATAGCCTTGATTCTTGACTGTAGCTCTAGCTCGAATTCTCCATAAAAGTAAAATTTTCCTCAACACTATCATGCCAATTTTATCCCAGCGCTCTCGGGTCATTTCTGTTTTATGCCACTCGCATATAAGCAAAATATACGCTGCTAGGACAATGGCTTGAATTTGGCCAACGACAATCCAGCTGAACATCACCAATAACTCCGCTTACGATGATGGTCACAAGGTCTGAAATTTGTTTAACGACCTTTTTTGTAGAATTCTTTTTTTAAGTTTTGCAGTATGACCTCTATTTTGACAATTACCGCCACTGAACTTCCAGATTCATTTGAAAATGAAATAGTGGAATCATGATATGACCATAATATGACATTGTTACAATAATAAGTAATTTGAAAAGTGTGAAAGATATCTAGAAATGGGTAGAAGAATTTGCTCAGAAAACGAATTCTCAATGAAATACCAGAACTTCAAATTGTGAGCATCTTAATTTCTCGTTAAGTACATAATCCTTATTTAATCATTTCCTTAGTTTCATGACATGAAGCAAGCATGCCTAAATCATTATGTTTTGGTTTATCTGATAATTGTCAAATTTATTCATTTGTTTTGCATTTAGAATTATAAATTTAATTTTCCACAGAAATTTGTTTGAGATTTTTTTTTTAAATCGCTTGTTTTAATAGATGCAGTATATTTTTGTACATATTACGAGCATTGATATTTACTAGTAGCAAAAGCTAAACGTTAAAATACTTAATCAATATACATAACAGTATAAAGTGCATAAGAATAATCCGCATAAAATGAAGAAAAAAAATTTGAAACAGTAGCTTACCGCTTAGGAAAGTGACAAACATTGAATCAGTCATGTTCTTCCGTTATTATCTGTTGGCTTCTCCTGATCGGCTGAGATATCCCTTCCTCTAATCGGTCACGTGATTCATGCGAGCAAAACTGAAACCCTCGTCTTTGCTTGTACAATGTATTCGTAAATCCTTTGCATCGGACACTGTTCACCATGCCTTCGAGGTGTAACGATGGTACACTGTACACTACACTTGGAGTATTCGAGAAGTCCAGGTTTGAGTCCTGCCAAGGGCACTGCTGATTTTTCATGTCACCTGCTTCAAAATAACTTAATGACTCTACAATTGAATTTAAGACTTCTAACAAAGATGGTACTGAAAGTCGCGAATACTTACTTAAATGTGAAATTAATTTGGCTAACTTAAAATAATTTAAAAAAAATTAATCTCTCTATATAATCTAAAAATCAGAATAATATATAAAATAAA
>KK121773.1:117177-131782 GCA_000611955.2 Stegodyphus mimosarum
GTAAATAATAAAATAATATAAAATAAATCTTCCTAACTTTCTTTCATTTGAAAAATATCTCCATTATATATTAGTTTAGACTAGAAAAATCATTGGATAACGAAATACTAAGCTATAAATAAACTAATATAGCTTACAAATGCACAAAATTTTATTTCCTGCATAAACAACTTAAAGTAAAATTTCTGGCATATTTGTATCATTTGGTTTGGTGGAACATGGCAAAGCTATTTGCCTAAAAGGAAACATATAATTTTGCAGGGGTTTGTGAGGAAAAGTGGCTTGTATTCGCACTGTATTTATGTATGTATATGTTACGGTGAAACACCGAAATCTGGAGGATGTCGACTTTCACCGGTGAATACCAACATTCACATAGTCGCTTGGTGTATGTCCGAAATATTTTCCAAATACTCTTACTTCTGACTTAACCAGTGAATGTCGACATTCACCATGTACTAATGGTGAATGTTGAATATATGAGAATATTATATTTTCTTCTCCGTAATTCAGTCGCGAAAAAACACACACGTACTTAAAATACACAATACATTCAAAATGAGAAAGGAAAATAATACAAGTTAAAAAACTTACTCAATTATACAGTACGTAGTAAATGAGAAAATAAAATAATAGTAATAAAAAACTTACTAAATTATGCGATTCAAATCTGATTCATTGCAACAACTTAAACAATTATGAGACTTTGAATTGCACAAGAGGCCCTTGCTTTTACAACTGCATTTATGGGAAACAGCCAGTCGCCTCTCTTTTCGACCTACACCAGAGCATATCTGTGATTGTCGACATACACCGGTGAGGGTCTGTTGAATAATTTGAAGGTAAAATAAAATTTAAAAAAAAACTAAAATCTGAAAGGTTTCAGATTTTAGATTACGTCCAAAGGGGCGTTTATTTAACATTTTGTGTGTTACCTTTATTTGTTAAATACCATGTTCTTCGCACTTAAACCATAAAATTCAGTTCAACAGCAATATCGCAAAATAATTTTAAATTCTGCATATCTTTAGAAATTTCGGTACACGCTCTCACGCGCTGGAGATAAAAATGTTTTTCTGTACAACGTTGGTATTGCTGGCTTTGAAATCTTTGAGTTTGTTAATGAAAAATTCGTTAAAGTTTTAGAGAATATTGTTACGAATTTCACATTTATTTGGCTATTTATTTAGAACTGTAATTAAAATTCCTTTTTATTTTCCCGTGCAACGCACGCAGACGATTTTTGAAGAGAAAGCTACGTCAAAAAAAAAAAAAAAAAAAAGCATACATTTATGCAGATTTTTCATTTTTTAAAATTTAATGCAGAGCGATAACATTTAGTGGCAACAATTTGAAAAGTGATACGCCGTTTTTGTGTTTCCGACGCAAAATCGCAAAACGAAAGTAATAGTCCTTCGGGACTAAATCCCTTTGGACTAAAAACGCTAGAGGGCGCTGTTGCCTATGTTAATGTAGAGAAAAAAAGTTTTGCTTCTGTTGAGGGCGGCCGCCTAAGAATACGTTCTGTATATAGTTCATTAAAAATTATGTAAAATGTATAAAGCTCTATGAATCACTGAACCACCAAGATTAGATTGAGAAAACGCATTACTACATGGTGCATGCGGCGAAAAGCTTTGATTTAGGAAGCCTTTGTGTGTTCAAAACAAAAAGTGGAATGAAGTTATCTACTTTCGATTTGGATTCAAGATGGAAAGTTCATATGCAAGGGACAATGGAATTCCAAATTGAGGTAGGGAAATCTTAAATTAATTATTTAGTGATTATTTGTAGTAAATTAGTAAATATTATTGCTGTCTTGAGTGTATTTAAATTAAATAAAATGGAAGATAAGTTAGAGAAATTGAAACGTAAACGTTCCTCATTGAGATCGTCTGTTACAAAGTTAATTAAACTGATTGAAGATAAATTAAAAATTGAAGTTGAGGAAAATTCGAAAAAAGAATTACGGGAATTGTATGAATTATTAATCGAAAAGAAAAATAAACTGAGAAAGCTTGACGATGAAATACAAGAGTTAATTGATGTTAACTTAATTGAAGAAGATTATAGTTTAAGTGAAGAATATAGTGACAAATGTGTAATTGCTTGTAGTCAAATTAAGCAATTTCTAGATGAGGTTACCACAGTACCACCAGCGCAGAATTCCCAAAATTCTGATTTAAACCAGTCTAGTGGTAATGGAATTTCACAGATAAGTTCCAGTTCTAGTGGAAATAGTACGCTGAAATTACCAAAATTAATGATTGATAAATTTTGGGGAGACCCCAAACAATGGCATGAATTTTGGAATAGTTTTGAAACTTCGATAGATAAAAACGAAACGCTCTCAAAAATACAAAAGTTTGCATATTTAAAAACATTCCTAACAGGACAAGCTTCGAATATTGTTTCAGGCTTTGAATTAACAGAAAGTAATTATGATAGGTGTGTAGCTTCACTAAAAGAGAGATATGGGCGAAAAGACCTGATAATTAATTCATTCATGAATAAAATTCTCAATTTAGAAGCCGTTAAAAATTCTGCGAACGTAAAGGCTTTACGTAAATTGTATGACGAATTAGAAGTTTCGATACGTAATTTGGAAGCTTTAGAGGTAACTTCTGGCTCATATGGCCATTTACTAATTCCAATATTATTAAAATTAATTCCGGACGATTTAGTTTTGGAATTTAATCGGAAAAGGGGATCGAAAGATAAAGTTGAAGTTTCGGAGCTAACACAATTTATTAAAACAGAAATAGAATGCAGAGAAGTTTCAAATTTAGTCTTAAATGAAAGAAAAAATCATGCACCTCCGCGATTCGAGCAATCAAAACATGAAACTAGAAAATATGTAAAAAATACACCCACGGCTGCATTTCATACTGCTGTTAACCGAAATTGCATCTTCTGTAATAATTTGCACGAGTCATTTAAATGCGAAGTAAATGTTCCTGATAAATTAAAGAAATTAAGATCCGAAAACCGATGCTATTCTTGTTTTAAAAAATTTCATACATCAAAAATGTGTAGAAATAAAACTAAGTGTAATAAATGTAGCGGAATGTATCACAATGAATCAATTTGTACTAATAAATCCCCTGTAAACAAAAAGTCAGAACTAAATTCCGAAAACGAAACTGAATCTCTGACTTTGAATTCTGAGGAAAGAAATAGAGTTCAAAATTTAAAACTGATTACGTCTGTTCCTCAATGTAATAATAATAATGACTGTAATGCCAGGGAAATATTATTACAAACTTGTTCAGTTTATGCTTGTTCTAAATATAAATCAAAATTAACTAGATTAATTCTCGATCAAGGCAGTCACAGATCTTTTATAACGAAAAAATTGGCCGACTATTTAAAACTTATTCCAATCCGTTATGAAAGACTTTCTGTTTATTCATTTGGTGCAACTAAGGCAATAAATCATTCCTATCCGGTCGTTGAAATAGAAATTCGGAATTGGAAACAAAATAATAAAATAAAAATTGAATGTTTGATCTCGGATGTTATTTCCTCGGCGCCTATCAATGTACCTAGTAAGCAAATTGCAGACTTCATGGAGCGTTTGGGTTTGCAGATCGCCGATTGCTCTGGAAGAAATAACACAGATGTTGAAATATTAATTGGAGGGGATGAATTCTGGAATGTTGTTTATTGCGAAAGAATTAAAATATCTGACGGACTGTACGCAGTCAGTTCTATGTTTGGTTGGGTGGCTGCAGGAATCGAGAAAAATAAAACCAATAAAAATTGTTCTGAAAATTTAGCGATAATGACAAACACTGTTGTGTTAAAAGATTTAAGAGGTTTTTGGGAATTAGAACACATGGGAATTAATGATTCTAATGAATATTCCGATATTGACTGCGAAATAATAGACCAGTTTGAAAGAAATTTACAGTTTAAAAATGGTAGATATGAGGCAAATTTAATCTGGAAATGCACTCCGAATAATCTAGGAAATAATTTTGAAGTAGCAAAGAAACGATTCGTGAACCTTCAAAATAAATTAAGTAAAACTCCGGAGACCTTTAAGGAATATAAAAAAATAATTGAAACCCAGATATTAGAAGGAATTGTTGAGGAATGTCCTAATAATGATACAAATTTGGGATATTTTATGCCGCACCAAGCAGTGATACGATCTAGTGAAACCACTAATGTAAGAATTGTATATGACGCTAGTTCAAGAGCTGTGAACGCAAATTCGTTAAATGATTGCCTTGAATCGGGACCTAATCTAAATCCCAATATACTAGACATTTTGTTAAAATTTCGTAAATTTAAGATAGCGTTTTGTGGAGACGTTGAAAAATCCTTTTTTGATGATAGGAATTGCAGAAAGTGATAGACAATTTCTAAAATTTCTTTGGTTTGCTGAAAATAATGACTCTTTTAAGATTATGCAAATGTGTCGCGTAGCTTTCGGCTTGACTATATCACCTTTCATTTTGGCTGCCACTATAAAATATCATATTCGGAAATATAAAGATAAAATGCCGGACAGTTTCGAAATGTTAAACTCTTCTATCTATGTTGATGATCTGTATTTCGGAGCAGGAACGGTTGAAGATGCATATCGGTTATCTGCAGATGCGGTTAACATATTTAAGGATGCTGGGATGAATTTCAGAAAATTAAGAACTAATTCTAAAGCATTAAATGATTTATGGGTCTTAAATGGAATAAAGGAATTAGATAACAAATTAACTAGTGAATCAAATTTTTTGGGCATGATTTGGAATTCCATTGAGGACAGTATAAAGTTAAATTTAAAAAATTTAATTGACTTTTCTACAGAGAATGATTTTACTACGAAAAGGAAAATTATACAAAGTATCGCCCAAATATACGATCCATTTGGATTTATTGCACCCTTTGTTATTCGGTCGAAAATCATTATTCAAGATATCTGGCGTTCTGGTGCTGACTGGGATGAGGTCCTTCCTGCAGAAATTAAGGACAAATTTAACATTTGGAGGAATGAACTTTGTGATTTAACTGAAATATCGATTCAGCGAAATTTCTTTGATGATGATCCAAAGAATGTAAGCCTTCATCTATTTTCGGACGCTAGTCTTAAAGCATATGGGGCTATCGCATACTTCAGATATTGTACGAATGATTCAGAAATTAAAACTTCTTTTATCATGTCAAAATGCAGGGTTGCACCTTTAAGATCAATCACTCTCCCTCGTTTAGAGTTGATGGGAGCACTCGTGGCTGCTCGAATGTATAAATATTTAAAGAAATTGTTTGGTGATTTAATTGAGAATGTTTACTTTTGGAGTGACTCTGAAATCGCCATTACTTGGATTAAAGGTTCGCCAAATAACTGGAAACCATTTATTGCCAATCGTGTTACGGAAATACAAGGTATATGCCGCACAAAATGGTGGAACCACTGCGAAGGGAAACAAAATCCTTCAGATCTACTGACTCGAGGAATTAGTGCTCAGGCACTAGTTAAGAATGATTTGTGGTGGCATGGGCCACACTGGTTACGTTTTCCTATTGAAAACTTTCCGAAACAAAAGAAACTACAACCAAATTCAGAATCGTTAGAGTCAAGAAAAGCTGTTACTTTGATTGCACCCGTAATTGGAAACGAATCCCCAATTTTGGATATAGGAAAATTCAGTTCTTTACGAAAATTACTCCGAATTACTGCCTACATGTTAAGATTTATTGGGAGGCTTCTGAAAAAGTCTACAGAAAATGGACCTTTAAATGCGTCTGAGATTGAAGCAGCAGAACTTTATTGGGTAAAAATCACTCAACGAGAATTGTATCAAGTGGAAATAACTAAGCTAGCAAATGGAAAAACAATTCTTGATTCTTCTATATACTCCCTTAATCCAAAGCTTGATGAGGAGGGGGTTCTACGATTGAAAGGTCGCATTTAATTTGCAGACTGTCACGAGAATTTAAAACACCCTATTCTGTTACCTTCTAAATGCAAGTTCACCGGCAACAAGTTGGGACTGTCATCACCAAATGTCTGATCTGCAGACGTTATAATGCTCGTCCTGGGGTACAGGATATCGCTCCACTTCCTCTGAACAGAATCCAAGAGTCGCCTCCATTTGCTGTGACCGGGTTAGACTTCGCAGGCCCATTTTATATGAAAGATAGCCAATGTAAAGTTTACATGCTATTGCTAACGTGTGCAGTTACTCGTGCCTTACACATAGAGATTGTAACTGATCTGGGTTACTTTTTTACTAACTTTCCGTAGATTTCTAGCTCGAAGAGGACTGTGTACCACCATGTATTCCGATAATGCCAAGACTTTTAAAAAAGCTGATAAGGAACTTAAACGTATTTTTAAAATTTTGAGTGACTCAACTGTGAAAAAACTGTTTTCTGCTAGAGGCATTAATTGGAAATTTATTATTGAAAGGAGTCCATGGTGGGGATGGTTTTGGGAGCGTATGGTACGAACCATAAAATCCAGTTTACGCAAGGTTATTGGTCGATCATCCCTTACTGTTAATGAACTTGAAACAGTGCTCATTGGAATCGAGGCAATGATTAATTGTAGACCAATTACCTACGTATTTAGCGATCCCAGTGAACCTTCTCCACTAACGCCTTCTCATTTTCTGGTTGGTAGACGATTGCTATCTCTACCTGGTAATAAAATAACATCAGATAACGTGATTGAAACAAGAAGTTCAATTATTAAACGATATAAATACCATCAAGATATTTTAAATCATTTTTGGAAGCGTTGGAGAAAAGAGTATCTTTTGAATTTGAGATCTGCCAATATTCGTCCTCCAAACTCGAACGCATCACAGTTTAAAATCAATGATATCGTCTTGATTCATGACGATAAACTTCCCAGAAATCTCTGGACGATAGGTAAAATTTTGGAATTAATGCCAGGCAGAGATTGTAAAGTAAGATCCTGTATAATCAAAACACCTACTGGTACTTTAAAAAGGTCTGTACAATTGTTGTATAATATGGAACTTAACTAATATTTGTATTTTTTATATTTAGGTTTGATTTTCCCGATCTCTGATAGGTAACATTTAATGTTTAGTAAAATTTATATGCTTATATTTATGCATGCTTGTTTGTCATATTTAACCCTTTTTCTATGATTAACTGTCGAAATATTAGTTGAATGTTTCAGAATATTACTGAAAGATGAACTCTCCACCGAGTTCAGGTGGGGAGTGTTGAATAATTTGAAGGTAAAAAAACGCTAGAGGGCGCTGTTGCCTATGTTAATGTAGAGAAAAAAGTTTTGCTTCTGTTGAAGGCGGCGGCCTAAGAATACATTCTGTATATAGTTCATTAAAAGTTATGTAAAATGTAAAAGCTTTATGAATCACTGAACCACCAAGATTAGATTGAGAAAACGCATTACTACAGGGTCCGAATGTACAAGAATGCAATGTTATATTCGATCTTTCACCGACGTATTTGGTGAGTGTTGACATTCTCCGGTGAAAGTCGACATTCTCCAATTTCGGTCTTTCACAGTAACATATATATATATGTTTATATTGTTAATTCTAAAATTAATGTTTATTAAATATTTTTTATCATTATTTGATTTTTAATATCGACATGCAGATACAGAATGGTTTTTAATTCCACATAATCACAATTTATTTTTTAAAAAAACTTATTTTATCATTTACATATATTACATGATCAAGATAAACATTTGTCAATTAATGTATTAACTTATATCACTAATTTCATGCTATTTTAGTAATAAGACTGATCTTCTTCCAAACTGTACTAAAACTAGACAAACTAAAATAAATATAAAAGTCAATTCTACGTTAAATGTTTAAAAAATTATAAATATGTAATGGCAGTTATATAGTATAATAAAACTTGTAATTTATAAAATATTAATGACATGATATTTTTGGCGATAAAATACAATATGTTAGTTTTTGTTTACAATTAGTTTAACGGATTGCTAGAAAAGTATTTTAGGTCATTTTCGCTTTTTTCCCTGTTGATATTAATACACTCACTTCCAAAAGTTAAGCACGAAGATGTAAAATGCAAAAAAATCAACAAATACTGCTTTGATTGACACAAAATTCGGCAGGAAAAGTAGCATATATATTTATGCACAAAACAAAATCGGTAATTATATACAGAAATGAAAACAATATTAAATTTCTGTAAGTTATCAGATAATGACATACTGGAGACTTAAACAGAATTATGTATAAAGTAAAAATAAACAGTATAAAATGAAAAAAAGGACATTAATAGGGTAAGTGGTCCCTCGTCATCTGTATACAAAGTTTACACCTTGCGACCAGGCTCTCAATTAGGTGGTCAACGATCGCAGAATTAAGCAATCGCCATTGTTCTTGTAGAGCAGTTTCCAGCTCAATAAGACCGGCTTTAGGTGGGAAACGTGAAGATACAGCACGGCCGAGAGCATCCCAAAGATTTTCAACGGGATTAAGATCGGGCAAAAATGCTGGCCAAGCCATACGCGCAATCCCTTCACTCTCCAAGTAGTCATCGACGATGTCAGCTGTATGGGGACATCCGTTATCGTCCATTAAAACAAAAGTAGGGCCAACTGCTGTAGCGTACAATCTCACAATGGGTTCTAGGACTTCATCTCGATAGACAGCCGTCAAAGAACCCCGCTTATAGATGTGCAGGTCGGTGTGGTATCCTAATGAAATCCCTGCCCACACCATAATGCTTCCGCCTCGGAATGCGTGATGTTCGGTGATGTTTTGGGAGTGATTGCGTGTTCGTTATTCCCGCCATATCCTTATATGCTTGTCATCTGGCTTCAGAGCAAATCTTGACTCATCAGTAAATAGGGCATTGCCCCAGTCAGACACATTCCAATTGACATGTTCCCGGTAGCACTGTAATCGTGCCCCTCTTGATTGGACGGATAGAGGAACACAAACTCGAGGTACCCGAGCGTACAGTCCATTCATATGTAATCTTCGGCGTATAGTAGTGCAGATATCGCCTTACCAATGGACGCTGTAACCATAGATGTCACACGTGTGGAAGTCGTTCTGCGATTCCGCTTGGCTACAATAGCAATATACGGGCCCTCGGACAACTGTCTGTGTGGTTTGGAATTGTTTCCATAAACGTGAAATTACAGAATGATGAACACCGAAGAAAAGAGCAATATCTGTGATCGACTGTCCTGCTTCAATGCGCCTCATAGCACGCCAGCGCTCATAATCTTCTATTCGTCTTCTGAAAGTCATAGAAACACGTATATTTTGAAAACAAATTGTGCGAAAGTTTTAAACAACTTCTATCAGCACTTACAATCAACTTCTGTAATCCTGCATAAAGCTGGCTTCTTATAAGACTGCCTTTTTTGCGTATTTCTTGACATGAAAGCGCGATTGGCTGTTACCTAACATATTTGCATACTTCCATCTACCTCTGCAGCGAATTGCATCCTCTTCAATTCTGATTGGCTTCCGGAAATTAGCATTTTCCTCTCCGTGCTCAATAGGAGAGAGATCCGGCGAACTTGCTGACCAAGAAAATTTACGGCAAGCAGTAGGAACACGTGCAGTGTGGAGGCGGGCATTATCTTGCTGAAATGTAAGCTCATGGCGGTGTGACATGAAGGGCAACACAGCGGGCCTTACAACTTCGTCGATGTATCGCTGTGCTGTAAGTTTACGACGGATGAGAACCAAAGAGGTCCTACTATGAAATGAAATGGCACCCCAGACCATCACTTCTGGTTGTCGGCCTGCCTGCCGGAAGACAGGTTGGTATCACACCGCTGTCTGGGACGTCTTTAAACTCGCCTTTGCTGGTCATCGGTTCTCAGTTCAAAACGGGACTCATCACTGAAGACTATTCTAGTCCAGTCTGTGACATTCCAATGCGAATGAGCCCGATACCACTGCAAACGGGCTTGACGTTGTACAGAAGTCAGTGGTAGTCGGCGCAAGGGGCCCCGTGACCTCAGTCCCCTTTCTGTGAGCCGTCTATGAATGGTCCTTGCGGTCACCGAGGCAGTAGTTGCACGTACAATTGATGATAATGATGCAAATGGGGTATCATTATCATTATCACTCATAATCGCCGCTCTGACGATTGCTCGCTCTTCACGTTCTGTCGTTTTTCTAGGCCTACCGCTTCCTTCTTGACGCTGTGTGCGGCCATGGTTCACCCATTCCTGCCAACATCGTCTAATAGGGACATCGTTCCTGCTCAAATGTCGAGCTATTCGCCAATAAGGCCAACCGGCTTCTGAGCCTGACTACACAACCTCTCTCAAATTCTGACATGTGCGCATATCGTTCGCGCACCTGTATGGGAGGCATAGTTACTGTCTACCAGAGTACACGGAATGAAATTTGTGAAGAATTTATGACCTACAATCGTAATTTCTTCTCTTAAATATTTGTGCAGATCAGATGCGCTGTAGCGACAACCATTCATTCATTGGCAGCCAAAATGTAAAATTTTGCATTTTCCGTCGAAACCTGTATGCATATCAATGTGTGTCGAATTTGCTTTATATCTTCTCGGTGCGTCGTTTTTTTTTTTTTTTTTGTCTAAGAGTGTACATAGCAGTATAAAGTGCATAAGAATAATTCACGTAAAATGAAGATAAAAATTTCAAAGAGTAACTTACCGCTCATAAGAGTGTAATAGCAGTATAAAGTGCATAAGAATAATTCACGTAAAATGAAGATAAAAATTTCAAAGAGTAACTTACCGCTCAGGAAAGTGGCGAGCACTGAATCAGTTCATGTTCTTTTGTTATTATCTGTTGACTTCTCCTGATTGGGTGAGATATCCCTTCCTCTAATCGGTCACGTGATTCACGCGCGCAAAACTGAAACCCTTGTCTTTGCTTTTACAGCTTTGTAAATCCCTTTCATCGGGCCCTGCTTATTTTCAGACTGTTTACGTTACAGGAAATTCTCGTGTAACATTTTAATTTCTGTGAATTTGCAAAACTTTTGCCTGTAAAGAACGACTTTCTTTTTGCAGCGTACTATTGTATACAAGAACAGTTCAAAATACAGTGGTACATCTCCTATCACTGCTGTTATCTCCAGTGTTTTCTTCTTCTTTTTGCATTTTCTGTAGAAATTTTGTTTTATTTCGTAGATCTGTCATAGCAGTCTTTCTGTCATTTTGCAATAAACAACATTTGATACGCAGTACGTTTAATCCACTTGAGATTAATCGGGAGTTGTTTGTATAAGAAAAGCCGAAAATTTCAAGAAGCCCCATTCAGTAGGAGGATCAAAAGGTGGAATAACTTTCAGTTTTTCCTGATTTTAGCTACTTGGCCATTAGTCGACAACTGCATATAACATTGCGTTTATCAGCTTAGAAAGCTAGTTAGGTTCCACCTAAAATGTATTTCATCTGTTTATGATAACTGCCACATCGTGGGGCCCTGCTTCGTATCCCGGAGAAGATATGTTTGTAAGTGTGTAATGTCTGTGCGGCGTTGGGGCATTTAAAATACTGGCGAACCGAAAATCCTTTGGAAGTTTTCAATGGTTCAGATAAGGATTGAAGCAAGGCCGGCTCCTGTGTATTTTCGTAGGTATATATTAGGTATAGTTGGATCTTGCTAACTGTTAAGCCATCGGCCCAATTTTGGTTTCTGGGTCTCCCACCCCTTTTCACGTAACACCTGCGTCGCGACATGACTTTCGGTTCGCCATGCATTTTTTAGCTTCACTTATCGAATTGACACCATACGCTTACAAACATCCACATCTTCTCCAGATTCGAATCGGGGCCTACTGTACGCCATTTAATGTCACTACCCACTACACTGGCTAGGAAGTCTGGTTTGGTGGTTGGGAGGAGAATTAAGATATTGTTGGATATAACCTCCGATGTTTTCTCCATCAAAATTGGTAAGAAGCTGCGCAGTTAGTGAGATGGGACTATACCTGTACCCCCAATGATGGAACTTTTGTGTCCTGACCTCCTGTACATGTTTTTATGGTACTTACTTATAGTTATACTATTTTTGCATCAAATTCTACATTTAAATACATAAATAGCAACCCAACTAACACCATAACGTTCAGAGAACGTTCAATGCAAGTGTTTCACGAGCGTGTCGAAAACGTTCAGACGAAACATTCTGAATCATGTCTATATGTTACAGGTTAATGGACAATTACACGTCCAATACCGGTGTTAATAATACTCTCATTTAATGTGTAAAGAACGTCCATACAACATCTTATAAGAATGTTGTAAATCACATCTGTTTGTTACGGTTCTAAAACGAATAAAACACATCTATGTCATATAACACATCGATGTTAATGGCATTTTCATGTAACATGCAAAGAACTTTTTATAAAGAATGTCCGTACAATGTTCTACCAGAACGGTCTAAAATGGGCAAAAGCACCTTTAATGCCAGAGTTAATGTCACTCTCACGTAATGCATAAAGGATGTTTTATAAAGAACGTTGTAAGAACAACGTTCTACCAGAATATTAAATTAGTTCATACACAGTTCTATAACGGATGATAGCACATCCAATATTACTGTTACTGGCACATACGAGTAACTTATGAAGAACGTCCGTACAACATCTTTAATGATGATAACAACGTTATTCGTAGTTTATGTTTTTGTAAAGACTTGCCACATTCTTATGCATACTTAAGAAACCTTAAATCGAGAAAGTGTTAAGGCCGGTCTACACTTTTCCGAGTGACTTTCGGCGAGCCCCTCGTCCGAGCGTCTCGAATCCAGTGAACGGACCTGCGCTCTGATAGATTGTTTACACAATCAGACTGGACTGACAACTCTCCTTTGCAAAATGGATACCGACGTGCAACTTGCTGTGCTTGCAGTTTGCGATGCAGTTTTCAACGAATTAATTTCTGTTCTGGGGGGGGGAGAAGAAGAAAAGGAAATCGAAACGTAACTGTGTAGCTCGCTGTGATGAATTGGGAGCATTAAATCAACTTTTAAATGAACTTCGGGACGAAGATAAGTTACAAAAACTTCATCAGAGTGGGTGAAGGATGATAATTTGAAACTTGATTGGAAAAGATCATTCCACTTATTCAAGAAACAACAACAACAACAAAAAAAGTTCTTTCGAGACGCTCTGCCAGCAAAATTAAAACGCTTTGGTTTCTATGGGGTTACTCCTACAGTTTTCTGCAATATCTATTTCGAATTGAAATGCACAATCAGAATATTTATTCCAGAAGTGTTTGTGGCCATTTTCTGTGTATGAGGTTGAGCGAAATTTATTAAAACTTTCGCTTAAAATCTCCAACATTCTCAAATTTTAACATGTTAATAATAGCCTCATACGCCTTCTGTCGGCGATTTTTAGTTTAATACTTCCGACTGATCGTTTGTAAATAAAATCTCATTTGTAGTTCAGATAAAAAGGAAAGTATATAAAACAAAATTTAAAAATTTTAGATTATATATTATTTGGTGTAATTGCCGATGAGTAGAAACTCGCTTTTTGAAATTTATATCAACAAAATAAAATAAATATTTGCTCTTTTACTCATTTTTAATTTGAAAATTGTATTTTATTGAGTAGTTGAATTATTTTATTGTGTAGTTGAATAACATATAATTTAATTGTTTTTTGATCAAAGAAAATTCAGAAATAAATATGCTTAAAATAAGTATTCTAAATCCGATACCCTAATTTACTTTTCTTCTATATTGTTTCTACAATATCAAAAACCTAAATTCATTCTGATCTATCCACGTTATATTTAGGTATTAGTAAAAAATGGTCGTAATATTCGAGTAGTGAAGTATCTCATAATACTTCACAAGATGCATATGCGTTAAAAAAGCCATAGTTAGATTATCGCTCCATCTCGGCATTTTCGATATGAAGGAAAAATTGGTCACGGCGTCTCTGCGAACTCTGCTCGGAGTTACTGCCCGGATAGATTTTCAACTGATTCAAATTAGAAACGAACTCACTGACTCCTCTCCCTTACGTTTCTACTCGAAGTGAGCGTTTACATTATCCGGGAAGCGTAATGGCAAACCGCACATTGAGTTGATCAATGTTAACGAATTTCGCTTATTGCGCATGCTCAATAGTGTACCGTTGGCATGGGAGAAAATACGGGCGAATAAAAATAAACAACCGTACACAAGACTGTTCGTCATGTAGTCCCTAGCGACTCTTTACAATTGTAATTCTATGGACACTTTTTTTTGTGCTTATTGCACTTGCTTCTGCTTCTGTTACGACTTTAGGCCACTTTCCCTAACGAGGGATTTTATCTTTCTCCTTCCCTCCAGATGGGGTAAAATACAGTTTAGTTACGTAACGTTTCTGATGCCGTGATGGTGGTTGTGTTCCATCACGATGACATATCTTATAAGCTTTGTTTGTTGATTTGTTTATTATTGTGTTAGTTAATAAAATAGAAAAGGAATAATTGTCTGATCAATGGAATAACTATGGAACATAAGTTTACATTTTGGTGACGCCCCGGACGCGATCTATACAGTTCTGAGCTGGCGAGTAATGGAATATTGGGATTCTGATGCGACTACTTTGATTGAGGTAAGTCTCTCATTTGTAGTTCAGATAAAATACGACTTTGATGATTT
>KK121773.1:135183-179244 GCA_000611955.2 Stegodyphus mimosarum
TTTTTTTTTTTTTTTTTGTCTAAGAGTGTACATAGCAGTATAAAGTGCATAAGAATAATTCACGTAAAATGAAGATAAAAATTTCAAAGAGTAACTTACCGCTCAGGAAAGTGGCGAGCACTGAATCAGTTCATGTTCTTTTGTTATTATCTGTTGACTTCTCCTGATTGGGTGAGATATCCCTTCCTCTAATCGGTCACGTGATTCACGCGCGCAAAACTGAAACCCTTGTCTTTGCTTTTACAGCTTTGTAAATCCCTTTCATCGGGCCCTGCTTATTTTCAGACTGTTTACGTTACAGGAAATTCTCGTGTAACATTTTAATTTCTGTGAATTTGCAAAACTTTTGCCTGTAAAGAACGACTTTCTTTTTGCAGCGTACTATTGTATACAAGAACAGTTCAAAATACAGTGGTACATCTCCTATCACTGCTGTTATCTCCAGTGTTTTCTTCTTCTTTTTGCATTTTCTGTAGAAATTTTGTTTTATTTCGTAGATCTGTCATAGCAGTCTTTCTGTCATTTTGCAATAAACAACATTTGATACGCAGTACGTTTAATCCACTTGAGATTAATCGGGAGTTGTTTGTATAAGAAAAGCCGAAAATTTCAAGAAGCCCCATTCAGTAGGAGGATCAAAAGGTGGAATAACTTTCAGTTTTTCCTGATTTTAGCTACTTGGCCATTAGTCGACAACTGCATATAACATTGCGTTTATCAGCTTAGAAAGCTAGTTAGGTTCCACCTAAAATGTATTTCATCTGTTTATGATAACTGCCACATCGTGGGGCCCTGCTTCGTATCCCGGAGAAGATATGTTTGTAAGTGTGTAATGTCTGTGCGGCGTTGGGGCATTTAAAATACTGGCGAACCGAAAATCCTTTGGAAGTTTTCAATGGTTCAGATAAGGATTGAAGCAAGGCCGGCTCCTGTGTATTTTCGTAGGTATATATTAGGTATAGTTGGATCTTGCTAACTGTTAAGCCATCGGCCCAATTTTGGTTTCTGGGTCTCCCACCCCTTTTCACGTAACACCTGCGTCGCGACATGACTTTCGGTTCGCCATGCATTTTTTAGCTTCACTTATCGAATTGACACCATACGCTTACAAACATCCACATCTTCTCCAGATTCGAATCGGGGCCTACTGTACGCCATTTAATGTCACTACCCACTACACTGGCTAGGAAGTCTGGTTTGGTGGTTGGGAGGAGAATTAAGATATTGTTGGATATAACCTCCGATGTTTTCTCCATCAAAATTGGTAAGAAGCTGCGCAGTTAGTGAGATGGGACTATACCTGTACCCCCAATGATGGAACTTTTGTGTCCTGACCTCCTGTACATGTTTTTATGGTACTTACTTATAGTTATACTATTTTTGCATCAAATTCTACATTTAAATACATAAATAGCAACCCAACTAACACCATAACGTTCAGAGAACGTTCAATGCAAGTGTTTCACGAGCGTGTCGAAAACGTTCAGACGAAACATTCTGAATCATGTCTATATGTTACAGGTTAATGGACAATTACACGTCCAATACCGGTGTTAATAATACTCTCATTTAATGTGTAAAGAACGTCCATACAACATCTTATAAGAATGTTGTAAATCACATCTGTTTGTTACGGTTCTAAAACGAATAAAACACATCTATGTCATATAACACATCGATGTTAATGGCATTTTCATGTAACATGCAAAGAACTTTTTATAAAGAATGTCCGTACAATGTTCTACCAGAACGGTCTAAAATGGGCAAAAGCACCTTTAATGCCAGAGTTAATGTCACTCTCACGTAATGCATAAAGGATGTTTTATAAAGAACGTTGTAAGAACAACGTTCTACCAGAATATTAAATTAGTTCATACACAGTTCTATAACGGATGATAGCACATCCAATATTACTGTTACTGGCACATACGAGTAACTTATGAAGAACGTCCGTACAACATCTTTAATGATGATAACAACGTTATTCGTAGTTTATGTTTTTGTAAAGACTTGCCACATTCTTATGCATACTTAAGAAACCTTAAATCGAGAAAGTGTTAAGGCCGGTCTACACTTTTCCGAGTGACTTTCGGCGAGCCCCTCGTCCGAGCGTCTCGAATCCAGTGAACGGACCTGCGCTCTGATAGATTGTTTACACAATCAGACTGGACTGACAACTCTCCTTTGCAAAATGGATACCGACGTGCAACTTGCTGTGCTTGCAGTTTGCGATGCAGTTTTCAACGAATTAATTTCTGTTCTGGGGGGGGGAGAAGAAGAAAAGGAAATCGAAACGTAACTGTGTAGCTCGCTGTGATGAATTGGGAGCATTAAATCAACTTTTAAATGAACTTCGGGACGAAGATAAGTTACAAAAACTTCATCAGAGTGGGTGAAGGATGATAATTTGAAACTTGATTGGAAAAGATCATTCCACTTATTCAAGAAACAACAACAACAACAAAAAAAGTTCTTTCGAGACGCTCTGCCAGCAAAATTAAAACGCTTTGGTTTCTATGGGGTTACTCCTACAGTTTTCTGCAATATCTATTTCGAATTGAAATGCACAATCAGAATATTTATTCCAGAAGTGTTTGTGGCCATTTTCTGTGTATGAGGTTGAGCGAAATTTATTAAAACTTTCGCTTAAAATCTCCAACATTCTCAAATTTTAACATGTTAATAATAGCCTCATACGCCTTCTGTCGGCGATTTTTAGTTTAATACTTCCGACTGATCGTTTGTAAATAAAATCTCATTTGTAGTTCAGATAAAAAGGAAAGTATATAAAACAAAATTTAAAAATTTTAGATTATATATTATTTGGTGTAATTGCCGATGAGTAGAAACTCGCTTTTTGAAATTTATATCAACAAAATAAAATAAATATTTGCTCTTTTACTCATTTTTAATTTGAAAATTGTATTTTATTGAGTAGTTGAATTATTTTATTGTGTAGTTGAATAACATATAATTTAATTGTTTTTTGATCAAAGAAAATTCAGAAATAAATATGCTTAAAATAAGTATTCTAAATCCGATACCCTAATTTACTTTTCTTCTATATTGTTTCTACAATATCAAAAACCTAAATTCATTCTGATCTATCCACGTTATATTTAGGTATTAGTAAAAAATGGTCGTAATATTCGAGTAGTGAAGTATCTCATAATACTTCACAAGATGCATATGCGTTAAAAAAGCCATAGTTAGATTATCGCTCCATCTCGGCATTTTCGATATGAAGGAAAAATTGGTCACGGCGTCTCTGCGAACTCTGCTCGGAGTTACTGCCCGGATAGATTTTCAACTGATTCAAATTAGAAACGAACTCACTGACTCCTCTCCCTTACGTTTCTACTCGAAGTGAGCGTTTACATTATCCGGGAAGCGTAATGGCAAACCGCACATTGAGTTGATCAATGTTAACGAATTTCGCTTATTGCGCATGCTCAATAGTGTACCGTTGGCATGGGAGAAAATACGGGCGAATAAAAATAAACAACCGTACACAAGACTGTTCGTCATGTAGTCCCTAGCGACTCTTTACAATTGTAATTCTATGGACACTTTTTTTTGTGCTTATTGCACTTGCTTCTGCTTCTGTTACGACTTTAGGCCACTTTCCCTAACGAGGGATTTTATCTTTCTCCTTCCCTCCAGATGGGGTAAAATACAGTTTAGTTACGTAACGTTTCTGATGCCGTGATGGTGGTTGTGTTCCATCACGATGACATATCTTATAAGCTTTGTTTGTTGATTTGTTTATTATTGTGTTAGTTAATAAAATAGAAAAGGAATAATTGTCTGATCAATGGAATAACTATGGAACATGGACATAAGTTTACACAGCTTCATTTCATTTAATTTAATTTTGGTTTATTTTGTTCATAAACATTACATTTAAATCAGTTATTTGTAATAATTTCTTTGGCTTTAATTCAGTAATTTAAATTAGATATATTCCTTAAGTTGTTAAGGTATTTATGAATGGAACACATGGTAAATAATCGATTGCTTTTATTCCTCAGAAGTACAATCAATAAACAATATCATGTAATGTTTGTAATCCTTCTTAAACGAAAATTTGGGGAGTTTACAATTGATATTTACACCTAAGTAATGAAGCAACGTACAACTTAACAAGTTTTAAAACCCGAACTGTTTACGTCCAGATAACAGAACATCAACCATATACCATATTTATCTTCTTTTAAAATGACGCCAAAGTCGTAATTGCGCCAAATTCTCTTCTGGGCATGCGCAATATGCGTAATTCGTTTAACATTGTTCAACTGAATGTGCGGTCTGCCAATACGCATCCTTCTTTAGAAGTCGTACCGAGCGACTCGCTACGAGTCACTCTGAGAAGTGTAAGCCGGGCTTTATTGACGCTGTCCGAGTAAATCTATGACCGTTAACGCGTCTCTGAACTTGTAATTCAATTTTAAAAAATTTAATTGAAAATATTACTATGTATTTTCTTCATCAATATTCTACATTCCATTTGTTTCAATATAAAATTTGTTAAGTATGTAGAATCCCATGTCACGAAATTTTTAAATATATAAGGCACAATGGTTCTGTCAAATGCTACTTTTTAACTTTTAGGGTCTGGAACCCTATTTTTACTATACTGCGCTCTTTAAAAAATTTGTAAAAGGAAAATCTGTAGACGTAATGTAAGAAATAAATGTGACCTGTATATGACCTAGCTCACACGGCTGACGCTTTGCATTGAAATTTTGTATTGAAATTAATGTAGGTTTCGAAATTTTCCATTAGTTTCCTCTGAAAAAACAATTTTTAAATTTAAATAATGCTGTTACTATTAAAATTATTTGTGTAAAATTCAATGTAGTCACTAAAATTGTCATGAAAAGTTTTATATATATATATGTAATTTCACCGTTGGAGGATAAAAATTAACTGAAAATAAAAAGTAACTTTTGTTTTTATTTACACATAATAGCAATAAAAAATTGATACTCGTAATATGTAATTTATCTTACACCAGAAATCAAAAGGACTGCATTTACGTACATGTTGTACTTCTCAGTCAATGCACATGAAATCGCAGAAATAGTAATCAGATTAATTTTTTAATTCTGATTTTTGTGATTTTAAAATTTATTTATAATTGGCTTTATTAATTTACGGATTAAGAAAATTACGTTATTTAGAAACTTTCAGACAGATTTTATTTTTAAAATGTCATGGTATAGTTCAACCGTCTAAAACGCAACCCTGGCTGGCATTCTGCCAAAACACATAGACTCGTCCAAAAGGGGCGTTATTACTCGCTGCAAGGTGAAAATCTTCTCTCTTCTCCGCAAAGTCAGAATGGAGGGGAAAAAAGTCTCCATTCGTCCATCCTAATTTGAGAATAATTCGGTTCGAATGGCGCATGCGTGTTTGTGCTCGTGGTCGCGGATAATGCGGTCGAACTATATCAAAAACCTTTTCCCGAAAGGCAACTTAAAGAACTAAGTTTGAATATTGATTGATTCAACAGAAACATTCATTTAAAGAAAATAAAACCATTTAGAATAAATATGGTAGGGAAAACATGTACGATTAAACTTCTTGGCAGCTTTTTTTTTCTCCGCTAATTGATTCACAATGAAAAAGGTAGAGATAAAATACACTCATGTCCATAAATTAAGGATAATGCAAAATCAGGCAAAGGAAGAGTTAGAAGCAAAACAAATTTGACTAATTTGTAAAGCTTATTTATTAAACAAAAGGTGAAGAGCAAAAAAATGCTATATGTTTGATATTATTAAAAAAATTAGCGATTTTTTCTCGCTGGAGCAAATTACAAAAAAAAAAAAACCTATTTACAAAAAACCAATATTACATGGTTGGTATGATTGTTAATACATTGTATGTCTCCCAGACGATGCAATACAGTCCGTATAACGCCTAGGCATGCTGAGTATCAAATTCTCGATCTGATCTTGGAGGATATTACACCACTGAAAAAGCAATGCTCTCCGAAGTTCCGGTAGACATGTAGGAGGAGGTTGACGGGCTGCAACTCGTCGGCCAAGCATGTCCCACACGTGCTCTACTGGATTCAAGTCCGGGGAGAATGCTGGCCAGTCCATACGGGTGATATCCTCCGATTGAAGGCATTCTCTTACGATGTTTGCACGGTGAGGACGGGCGTTGTCATCTATAAACACAAATTGTGCGCCCATGGCGCCCCGAAACAAACGTACATGTTGTTCCAGAATGACGTCCCGATAGATTTGGCTTGTCATCGTTCCAATTTGAACATGCATGTCAGTTCTGGAACCCAGAATAATTCCACCCCAAACGAGCACTCCTGCACCCCCGTAACAGTGTCGTTCAATGATGTTTTCTTGGTGGTAAAGGGTACCTGGAGCTCTCCATATGAAAGTCCGGCGAGAATCAGACTGCAAGCTAAACCTGGACTCGTCGAAAAACAACACACAAGCCTACTGTTGCAGTGTCCACAATGCATGCTCTCTACTCCATGCTAACCGCCGGCGACAGTGAGTTGCAGTAAGTGGAACGCATCTGACAGGTTTACGAGCATATAGACCAATCTGCCCTAAGCGTCTGTACACGGTCTGCCTTGAAATTGTCGTACCAGTGGCTGAAGAGAGCTGACGAGACAGGGCTGAGGCTGTGCTCCGCCTGTTTCTTTTGGCAGTAACTGCCAAATACCGGTCCTCATTCGGCGTTGTAACTCAGGGGCGACTTTTGCTGTAACGTCTACTCACATTACCATCATCTTGGAATTGTTGCCATAGCATGGAGATGACACTCTGGGCAATTCCAAGTTCGTCTGATACTTCCAGTTGGGTACGCCCACATTCCAGACGGTCGATAATTCTACCACGTAAAAAATCATCCAAATGCGTCCTTTGTGTCATAACTATTCGGTTATAGCACTGAAATGCTTATAAAGCGCCTGCGAACAATTTTACTTCTTTGTCTGTATTCCTTATATATCACTCTCTTACACTCTCGTCATTGTGACTTACCATCGGTGTCATCTGGTTACTTCCTGAAATTTGCATATGATTCTTGAAGATGTGTGCAGTGATTTTACAGGTGATATATTTATTTTAGAGTTCGATTTATGCGTGACTCCGAATTATCCTTAATTTATGGACATGAGTGTATTTTATATCCTAGCTATTGGCATAAGGATACCATACGTAACAAGAGACATGTAAATAATTAAAAATGGTATAAAATCATTTGTCATTTTAATAGCGAACAACATCTTTTATTTTCAGATCGAGCCACATATCTCACCAATGGAGCTCAAATTCCTTTTCCCCCGGAGAGTCAAATTAATACATTATCTCCATCGAATTATATTAGGAATTCATTAACTGGAAAAATTGTTCAAATTCAACCAGAAGAAATCCTGGAACCATACGAGTTTGCTTACAAGATGAATGATGGAAACGGGACTTCTCAACACAGGCAAGAAATTCGTAACGAAAATGGAGACATTCGAGGCAGCTATGGTTATGTAGATCCTCTTGGAATATACAGGAATGTGGCATATTATACAGATACAAACGGTTACCACGCTAAAGTCGAATCTAACGAACCTGGACTTTCCAACAAAAACAGTGCTAATACTATATTTGTTGTTCAAACTCCACCAGTCGCAAAAATAATTCCGGAAAATTCGCGCCCTTTGTTGCTCTTACCACGAAGATCTGAGGTGTAATCATTGTGTTGTAAAACACTAAATGGATGCTTCTGAAATAAATTTTGATTGTAAACATTATTCTTGTCTTATAACTTCCTATTTTCATCGATGCAGTTTTACTTTTTTTTAAATTTTAAGTCAGTTGAAAACCTTTCATTATTTTAAAAATTAAGCTAAAAATTGAAAGATTTTCAGAACAATGCATTAAATGCAATACATAACTTAAACATTTTTTTTGTGCAAACACAGGGATATCCACAGAGGATCTAAAGGATATGTACTTCGATGAATTTTGCATTTACAGGGTGTCCCGTAAATGTTACGACAAACTTTTGGGGGAGGTAGTGCACATCATAAGGATTAAGAATTGCATAGGAACCCATGCCCAGAAATATCATTGTACGCCGCCAGGGGGTGCTGTACAGGAGAGTGTTACTGGAAAGTGAGGATTACCTCATTCGAGGGGTAGGCAGCATAAGAAGAGCATGAACGCTATACGAGCCGAGAATAGTTGAGGGTAATGGACGTGCCGCTTCACGCATATATCAAGAACGCTTCCCGACAGACATCAATCACACTGCAGTTTGTTTGCGCGTCTGCATCAAAATTTGCGTGACTTCGGGTCATTAAGTGGCAGGACGGGTGAGGGCAGGCCACGATCGACTCGCTCGGTCGTTAGGGAAACAAAATGTTTTGGATGCGGTGGAGAATAATCCAAAGACCAGCATACGTGACAATGCCTCTCAGTTAAGAATGTCTCGTGCCAGTGTCCAGCGTGTTTTGAACGCCGAGTCCTTCCATGCCTTTCGTCTCCAAAGTGTTCAGTTACCCCTCCCCGATGCCTATCCTGAACGTATGTGTTTCGCACAATGGTTTCTGCAAGAAAGTGCCCTTGATGTTAATTTCCCAGCTTATGTCTTGTTTACGGATGAGACCACATTCAATAGAGATAGCGTATTCAATCCCCACGATCGGCATTTGTGGGCTCAAGAAAACCCCCAACAGTGTGCGACACCACAGCGCTTCAAAGTTAATGTGTGGGCGAGTTTTGTCAACGACTGCTCAATCAGGTCGTACCTTTTACCATCCAGGTTGAATGCCTCGAATTATCTGATATTTCTGGAGCAGGTTCCTACCGACTTGCTTGACGATGTTCCCCCAAATGTGAGGCGCAACATGTGGTTTCAACATGATGGGACCACTGCTCCTTTTGGAATTGCTGTTCGTAGCCAACTGAGCAGATCATTCCAGCATCGATGGATTGGGCATGGTGGACTGTTTCCCTCTCCCCCACGCTCACCGGATTTATCGAGTCTTGGTTTCTTTTTGTGCGGAGCTATCAAAAGTGCGGTGTATCACGATCCTGTTTTGTCTGAAATGGATCTTGTGGCAAGACTCGCCTGCGCAGCGGCTACAATCAAAGAAACTCCCGGTGTGCTTGAACATGAGCGGCAGTCAGTGATCTGTCGATGTCAGACATATTTGGCATCTGATGGTGCAAACTTCGAGCATCCGTCAAGCTGTCGTACCCCATTTGTATTCATGACCAATAAATGTTTCAAATTAATCATTCTGTTATTTCCTTTCCCATCTTCTATCTCTGCTACCACTTACCTCGACATTTCCAGACATGGTTTCTTATGCAATTCTTAATCTTTATGCTGTGCCCTACCTCTCCCAGAAGTTTGTCGCAATATTTACGGGACACCCTGTATAGTAAAACAGTTAGCAAAGAATAGTTATCACTGCAGATTATTTACATGGTATTTTATTCTGTAACTATTCCAATTGCAATACATATCCATCAGTCTTTGCATCAGCTGCATTACAGCGTACTACATCGGCAATAAACGATGAGTAAGCTTGACCATCATTATCGAGCATTGCTGAAGGCTAGCTAAATACGTTACAAAGCATTCTCTTGTTTAATACACTCTTTTTTAATATATGCCGTCGGAAAGCGTTTTTAAATTCTGGGAGTGATGTTGGATGATCTCAGTATAAATGTTATTTCAGAGTCTCCATAGTCAAAATTTCAAAGAACTTCAATCCTGGAGATTTGTGTGAAAGTGAAAGCTTGTCATTTAATTTAACCAAAAGACAAGAGTAACAAACAGTGTACATAGAATGATCCTAGGTCTTGAGTAAATATTACAAAACCTAGTGTTACTTTTATTCCACGTCATGAATAATTTTTCGTAACAAATTGCAGCAAATTAGCCTGATTTCTCATGCCAAATTTTCTCACTTCGGATTTTTTAGAAGCGGGGAAAAAAATCTGAAAGGTTTCAGATTTTAAAGTACGTCCAAAGGGGCGTTTTTTAACGTTTTGTGTGTTACCTTTATTTATTAAATATCATGTTTTTCGCACTTAAATTCGAAAATTCAGTTCAACAGTAATATTGCAAAATAATTTTAAAATGAGTATATCTTTAGAATTTTCGATACACAGTTCCGCCCGCTTTAGATAAAAAGGTTTTTTCCCCGTAGAGTGTTGCCATTGCTCAGTTTTAAATCATTTGAGTTTGTTCATCAAAAATTCGTTAAAATTTTACAAAATAAGAAATAGATAATAAAACAAATTCCAGATTCGAAATTTGGGCCTCCAGATGCGTATATTCGAGTGGAAACGTACGTTATTCAAAATTGGATGGCTCTAGGTACCGTTGTTTTATCACATTTCGAGAAACATATATAGACTTATGCAGATTCTTCATTATTTAATTTCTCTAAATATAATACAGGGCTGCAATATTTTATGGCAACAGTTTGAAAATTGACTCAGACTTTTAATATTTGCAATGCAAAACGAAAACAATAGTCCTTCAGGCACAAAGCCCCTTTGGACTTAAACAAACAAACAAAAAAAAAAAAAAAAAAAGACGCCCATTCAAGTCTCTTTTTTTTCCTTCTGCAAATATTCGATATAAGAACAAAAAGTATTGGTTATATCCCACTTCAGGCCTTCGGGCTTTTGTAGCATTTTCAAGTTTAGTGTTAACTCCAAAAAAAAAGGCTGAAATGGGAACACTAGGAATCGGCTTTTGTAAAAGTGGTCCCATTTTGCGCTTTCTCGATGGGTTTAGTTTAGGTGATTATGGCAAAGTTACGAGAGCTATCTGCCTAGGGGGAGAGATGCCTTCGTGGAGGACTTTCTAAGGGAAACTGGTTCGTACTTGATTGGGTTTGGAAAGCAGAGTTCTCATTTTAGCTTCCTTTTGAAAACCAGTGCTAAATCCAAAAACCTGATAGGTTATTGCGAAATATGTATGAAATGTTGTTACAATGACGCCCCTACGTATTCAGATATGAAATTAACGTCACATACAGTTAGCCACAAAAGTCTGTGTACAGTCTAAATTTTCAATTAAAAAAACACTTAAAGCATAGAAAAATGTATTTTAATCATTGCATTTTTTTCTTCTATTAGCTAAAATTGTAAGCTTAAATAAAAAGTAAATAATAAAAGTGTAATACTTTTTAAATTTTTTCAAAAATATATTTTGTCAAAAAAACTCAGAAATTCCCTCCAATAAAATATGCGTACACTTTCAAAAAAAAAGCAAAATATAAGTTTTTTACATTACTTCAATACTTTGTAGGATATCCTTTATTCTACAAAACAGTTTGCAGACGTCTGGTCATCGACTGAAATAGTTTTTCAGTGTCATCCGACGTAAATTTCGCCCATTCTTCCCGCAATTTACTAATTAGCTCATTTCGCGATGTAATATTGCGTTTTCGACTTCGTTTCTCCAATTTTGCCCACAAATGTTCGATTGGATTGAGGTCTGGTGACTGTGGAGGAGTACGCAAATGTCTTGGAGTGCAATAGAGGGGATATTCCTTCACAATTTTAGCTGTATATTTCGGGTCGTTGTCTTGTTGGAAAATAAAGGTATTAGAAAGGTTTAAATTTCGGGCACTGTCTCGTAGATTTTTCTTCAGAATATCCAGATAAACATACTTATCTATGACTTTATCAATAATGTGAAAATTTCCAACTCCTTTCGACGACATACACCCCCATACCATCACACCGCCAGCTCCATGTTTGACAGTTGGATTTAAATTTCTCAGATTCAGTTCTGTTCCTGGTTTTCTCGATACAACAGGGTGGCCATTAACTTTAAATATCGTAAATTTACTTTCATCTGACTAAATTACATTGTTCCAGAAGTCCTGCGAAGAGTTTAAATATATATGTTTTGGCAAAAGCAATTCTTTTCTTTCTATTTGTCTCGGAAATGTATGGCTTAGACCTAGTCTTGCGTCCATGATAATCGGCCTTTCGCAGCACTTTTCGTACAGTTTCAGGAGAAATTTCCTTGTTGCTAGTTAAAAAAATGTCTTTTGCAATTGCTCGCAACAGAAAGTTTAGGATTTTGTTTAATTTGTAAAAGAATTTTTCTTTGTTCTCTCTGCGTTAGCTTCTTCTGTCTCCCATATCTTGGTTTTACAGCAAGACTACCAGCGTCAAGATAGTTTTGAATAACTCTTTGCACAGTAGAAAATGGTTTTCCAATGGTTTTACCAATATAACGAAGAGTTTTACCTTCATCTCTCAATTAGATAATTAGTTGTCTCGTAATTAAAGGAATTTCTTTATTGGTTGTCATGTTCGTCAAAGAAAATAGAAATAACAACTTCCAATCAACGTGAAATTTGCTTCTGAAGTCAATGACCTTGAAAGTGTAACCTTCTTTGCATTCTCAAGTTTGAAATTTAAAATTTAGGTAAGAAATCCCCCGCCTCCTTCGCATTGTACGCAAACTTTATTGGCTTTGATTTCTAGCCACTTATCTTTTAAAAATTAGTGTGCATAAATTATTAGATATAAAAATATTACAGTTAAATAATTTCAAAGTCCCTTATTGAAACTAAATATTTAAAAAACAAAACTTTAAGAAACTACCCTTTTAGCACCTTAAAATTTGGATTTGATATTACTTTTCTTGATGTACGCAGACTTTATTGACTAACTGTATTTGTGGTATCTACGAATGACTATCATAATTGCGGTATCTATGAAATTTTTTTATTTGATTATAGTTCAGTGTTAGTCTTATCTTGGGATATGGACAATTTCTAAACATAATCGATGTTTTGAGAACTCTGCATCGTAATTCAAGGTTGTTGTCATCTTGAGACACGCGCACGTCGACTCAAAAATAATCGCTGGTAAATTTTTTGAGAATTCTGCCTTAAAGGAAGCGAAAACGGGGCAAGCAATAAAATCTGAATTAAAAATACACTCACGTTTGTGAAAATTGCAACACCATGAAGGACTTACGCGAGTGAGCTGAAATTTTCAGGAAATGCAAAGTAGCGCATGATATGCAAATGATTAGAATTGCAAATCCGTAGCGCATGCGTATGCTGAGCAGCGCCCTCTGAACGGCTGATGGATCCGAATAAATAGACGGCTGTAGCGAGGCGTGTATGGTTATCGGTGGTTATCTGCTAGTGGTAAACGTTAACTCAATCTGTACTTATGCCTCGTCGACGAAAGAGAGCGAGATTTGAACAACTTACAGAGTTTGAACGAGGGAGAATCATCGGCCTTCGTGAAGCTGGATTGTCGTATCGTGCAGTAGCCTCTCGTGTGCAGCGTAACAGCAGCACAGTGATGCGCGTTTGGAAGCAGTGGACGGACGAGTGTCGGACAACTCGGAAATCCGGGAGTGGACCCCGAAATGTGACGTCAGCTCGCGATGATAGACACCTGGTCCGCATGGCGCGGACGGACCGTACAGCTTCCTCTAGACAATTGGCAGCACTGTGGTCAATAGCTACAGGTGTTTCATTGTGTGCTTCATCAATTCGTAGACGTCTGCTGCAGTGTGGACTGCGCGCACGGACTCCTTTATACAGGATCCCCCTAACGCACGACCATCGCCGCCTGCGGCTACAATGGGCCAATCAGCATAGAGACTGGCGTGCTGATTGGCAGCATGTCGTGTTTTCTGACGAATCCCGCTTTAATTTGTGGTACCATGATGGCCGCATTCGTGTCAGACGCTATGCCGGTGAACGCCACCTTCCGGAGTGCATTATCGAACGCCACAGTGGACGAACACCCGGAGTTATGGTCTGGGGCGCCATAGCATATCATAGACGATCTCAATTGCTACGAATTGTGGGCAATCTGAACAGCAACCGGTATATCCGTGAAGTTCTACAGCCCGAAGCTGTTCCCTTCCTTCAAAGCTTGCCAGGCGCTGTATTTCAACAGGACAATGCCCGCCCTCATACTGCTCGGATTGTTAAATCCTTCTTTGCAGCGCAGCAGGTACAGCTTCTTCCTTGGCCTGCGTGTTCCCCGGATATGTCGCCAATTGAACATGTGTGGGATGTCATTGGTCGGCGTCTTGCTCGTGATCCTCGTCCTGTTGCGTCTGCAGACGAACTTTGGGTACGCGTACAAACGATATGGAATGCTCTTCCTCAGTCAGACATTCAAACTTTGTTTGACTCCATGCCACGTCGTGTAGCAGCACTTATTGCGGCGCGTGGTGGCCACACAAAATACTGATTCTGATCTCTTGTTCTTGTTTGTTTGCTTTGAACATTTAATCATTTATTTGTACCACTACCACTCAACTGTGTATTAAATTGCATTCAATTATGACGATTCCTTCTTGGTGTTGCAATTTTCACAAACGTGAGTGTATAATGCTCCGAAGACTCAGGAAAATCATAGGTGATGCATATATCATTATTTTTAATAATAAACTCATTTTTATTGAATTTTTTTAAATGCATATTTTACCTTGGAAGAGAACGTTGAGCTAACTGGATCTTTTACGACCACCGGCAAACAAAATAATTGCATTCAAGTAAAAGGTATAGCACCTTCTTCTCTTTTTTTTTTTTTTTTTTTTTTTAAAGGGATTTGAATCCCGAAGGACTATTACTTTCGTTTTGGCATTTTGCGTTGTTTCACTTTTCAATTTACTGCTTATTTTATTTTATTTTTTTGCCGTAGCTTTCTCTTCAAAATCGTCTGCGTTGCACGGGAAAATAAAAAGGAATTTTAATTACAGTTCTAAATAAATAGCCAAATAAATGTGAAATTCGTAACAATATTCTCTAAAACTTTAACGAATTTTTCATTAACAAACTCAAAGATTTCAAAGTTAGCAATACCAACGTTGTACAGAAAAACATTTTCATCTCCAGCGCGTGAGACTGTGTACCGAAATTTCTAAAGATTTAAAATTAATTTAAAATTATTTTGCGATATTGCTGTTGAACTGAATTTCATGGTTTAAGTGCGAAGAACATGGTATTTAATAAATAAAGGTAACACACAAAATGTTAAATAAACGCCCCTTTCGACGTAATTAAAATCTGAAACCTTTCAGATTTTTTTTTCCCCTTGAAATCTGTTTACCTTGAAGAAGATGAGCAAAGAAATCCAAGTATGCGAAAATGTGCCAAATGGTCGAGAAGACGCTTTAATTCCGTTTGCGATATCAAGTATATTGTTTTGGATATGCCACTTCATACATTTCTTCTACAGCGCGTATAACCAATTTTAATAGCCAAACTTAAGTATTGCAAGTTTTATCAAAAGGTGCTTTATTTCATGTCCACACAAATCACATTTATATTGCAATCGAAACTTATGTTTTTGATTCAGAACTGCATTTCTTGTTGAACTTTTAGACTTAATATCTGTGGATAGTAAAATGCCGAAGTTTTACAGAAAAACTGACATTTGACGAATAGTTCTTGCACTAGAAATTTTGCACTTTCATCCTATATCCATCGGTTGTTTCTTTTGAAAAAGCTGACAAAACTCATGCGACACATTTTTTTTTCTAAATAAGTGTCATCACTATTACATAAAAACAAAACATTTTCCCTGGGGGGGGGAACCCATTGTCACAGTATTTTCATTTCTTCGCCAAAGATAAACATTTTTATCGAAAGGGGATCATAATAAAAAAGTAGAATGAAATCTGAAGGGTTTAAGATTTTAACGGCTGCCCAGAACATTTCTTGAAGTTTTTTACGCTCTCGCTGAGCTTACAGTCTACCAGCCTGTTCTTGCACTCACTCCTGTGAACTTTTTTTTTAGCCCAAATGGGCGTTAGCCCAGAAGGGTTCTGGAAAAGGCATTTTGCATCGAATCACTATAAACGGCTGTATCACTTTTCAAACCAAACATTATCATCCTGTATTATATTTAAAGAAATTAAATAATCAAGTACCTGCATGAATGTATGTACATTTCTCGCATTGTGAAGAAACAACGGTACCAAGAGCCATCCAATTTTGAATAACGTAGTTCTCCACCCGAATATGGGCACCTGGAAGCCCGAATTTTGAAATTGTTTTATTATATATTTTACGGTCTGCGAAACTTTAATGAATTTTTTATTAAGAAATTCAAGGATTTCAATACGAGCAGTGACAACACTCTTGGGAATAAAACATTTTTTTCTTTAACGCGCTAGACTGTCTATCAGAAATTTTTAAGATATGCCTTTTTTATATATATTTATTCCAAAAGGGCGTTAGCCCAAATGCTCTCCGAATGTATATGCGTGTATGTAAATGGGAAAAAAAATCGTTCTCCTAGGCATAATACATAATCTGAAAGCTTTTAGACATTTTCTCCTTTTTTAAAAATCTTTTTAGCTTTTATTAAGCATCGTTTTCCAACAATAAAACCACAAAACTTTTAAAACCTGCATAGCAGCGTATGTTTAGAATTCCAGATGAAGTGTTAAGTATATTTTTATACTTTTTCAGTCTTTTCTCAGTTCACTTTTACGGTAAGATGGCTAACAAAAAAAAAAAAATTCTTTTGTCTTTTTATTTTTAACTTTTTAAATATCAGTTTTGTTTATTAAATATCACATTCTTCGCACTTAGGCCACATAAAACTAGTACATTCAAAAGTAAAATCACAAAACAGCATATCTTTAGAACTTCCGACAAACAGTTTCGCAGGCTGGGAATAAAAATGATTTATTTCGAACAGTGTTGCCGCTGTTCCGTTTCAGATCGTTGATAATGTTAATCAAAAATTTTTCAAAGGTTTTACAAAATATATGAAATAAAACAAATGTGAAAGTCAAAAATCGTTCTTTCAGGTGCACATTTTCGGGTGGAAGACTACGTTATTCAAAATTTGATGGCTTTAGATACCATCGGTTATTCATAACGCGAAAAATATACATACATATATGCAAATTATCCATTACTTAATTTCTTTAAAAATAATGCAAGGCAATAAAATTTGGAAGGAACAATTCGAAAAGTGTTGCGCCGTTTATAGTGAACCGACGCAAAATCCCATTGCGAGGCTATAATAAGCCTCTTATGGGCTAACAAATATTGTAAAAGTGTTTTATAAAAATTTTTGGTCTGCACTCAGAGTACATGAAGCATTCACATGTACTTGTAAATAAGCTAGAAGAATGGACTAGTTTTATTTTAATAAAACAACTCTATTCTTTACAATTACAAAAAATTCAAGTGTTCATTTAACAAATGAATAAAACTGCTATAAATTACCAGATACTTTTAAAAGTGAATAGAAAATGAAAACAACAATTTTTATATAAAATATATAGTTCTTTATACATATGAAATTTTATACATTTTAAGAATTTATAATAATCCTCACCCCCGCCATTGTAAGTCAACACATCCGAAAACCAAATCACCACACAGAAATTCACAGAGAAAGTAAATATAAATAAAAATTTCTGTACGAATGTTATAGTAATAAATAAACATTCTTGGATGTTATGGTCCAATCAACCAGCTAACGAAGTTAGTCCTTAATAGACGATATTTAATAGTGAGTGAGGTTGAGTATGAACGTTCGTCAATTTTCCTAAAACAAAAAAATCGAAAACTGAATTTTGAGCAATTATTTTGATGACTCATCGCAAATTACTAACCATTTGCCATGACGTATAAAGAAAGCCGGATCCTTGCCAATTATTTTTATGTATACAATTTGCGACTAACCTCACTTAAGGAACCTCAAAATAAGTTTCAGGAGGTTTCAGCTCTTTAAAAACTTCTTTCTGGACATAAAAAAAAAATCCTATCACAGGCTCTATTAAGGTAATGTGATGGCCGGAAAAAATTCAACAGTAATAATTTTTCATATCCAGTATTTTCGGGAAAAAAATTATGGATGAAATTGATACATACCGTATAACTTCTTTTAACCGGCAGCAAAGGCACCTTGCTGACTCTGGATAAAAAATTTTTTAGGGTAACTTAATATACATTTTTAGAACTTACTTGTCCGTGCTTTGTGATAACAGCATGTCAATGTATCCCATAGTTTCGGTCATCCGTCCGAAAATATGGTATAGATTTGGAAACGTCGTCAAGATTAATAGGGCATATGTAATGAATCATAATTAAGTGCTCTTAAGTTAAATTCACAAGTTAGTCAAATAGCTGAGATATAGTTGGCTTGTTGGCTGTATCAAAAGTGATTTATGCGTTGCATGGGAAAATAAAGCAATTTTAATTACAATTCTAAATAAGTAGCTAAATAAATACGAAATCCGTAACAATATCATGGAACATAATACTGCTATGAAAGGAAAAATATTTGATCAGAAATATATTTTTAACAGTTATTTGATAATATAGAAGAGTAAAACAAAAAGATGACAAGTAATTATGAATACAAGTTGTGCAACTTAAGAAACAATAAGAAGCCCTTTAAGTTATTGCAGTATCATAAGGCACTGATTACCAAGTAAATATAACTTATTCATTCCTTTAGATCAGTAATAAGTTTTTCATTAAAAATTTTAGCATTGAATGCCAAAACAGATTTATTATTGGCGCCTTTGATACAAGGTCACACACAAAAAAAATTTGATTTAGCAAATTTATGAAAATATTAAAATCAAAAGTATTAAATTACAGTAACATATATTATTAAACTATTTTAATTACACATTAAGAAAGAAATTGTCTGTTAAATTTTAATTCTGATATGAAAAGTGAACTAAATTAAGAATAAATAACTAAAACCTTATACAGCAAGAAACACGCCAACGTGAAAAATAAAACAGGAAAATCGACAACCTTGTATTCGGCGTAGATTTTGAAAAATCCCAATCGATTTCGAGGGCAAAACGGGTCCACTTTCATCAGATTTCCCGAGCTTCTGAATAGACCGTTATTCAAGACGGCGGATAACATTGTGAACGTCTACGTGGAACAGCGTATTGTGATGAAGATTTTAGTGAACGAGGGTATAAAACTTGCTGAAATTTATAAAAGACTTCAGGCTTAGTACGGTGATGAGACAGTCGCAGTAAGACATTTGAATGGCGTTAAGTGCTTCAAAGATGGCCTTATCTCTATTTCTGACGATCCCGGTAGTGGTGGATTACAGCCCACGGTAGTCATTCCTGAGAACATTCAGCCAGTGCCGCAGCTGTGCGCATAATCTGTCGTGAAATTGCACGGGTGTGTAATCTGTCATTAGGAAGAGTGAACATAGTAACTCATAATTATTTGTTGTTCTGAAAAGTGAGTTCACGCTGGGTCCCAAAGCTGCTGCTGTCTGCTTTTGACAGATACAGAAGAGTGAAGTCTGTAGAGAACTGAAGGAAAGCTGTGAAACGGAAAACCAGGATTTTCTGAATCGCATCATGACATGCGACGAAACATGGGTTCACCATTTCACCCCAGAATCCAAAACAGCATCGATGCAATGGACTCACCACCTCCCAAAAAATTTCGAACAGTTGCGTCTGCTGGTAATGTGATGGCAGGTGTATTCTGGGATAAACAGGGAATTATTCACGTTGATTTTTTACCGCACAGTGTCACTATCAAGAGTGAGTATTATTGCCGTGTTCTGCGTTATGTGGACAAGTGTTTACGGAAGAAAGGTCCGAGTTTGATCACAAAGGGTGTTCTCTTTTTGAAAGACGACATACCACTCAATGCACATTCCAAATAATACAGAAACTCGGCTGGGAGATGTCACCACACCCCCTCTAGTCCTGACTTAGAACCAAGTGATTTTCACCTGTTTCGGTCCCCTGAAGGAATTCCTTGGAGGAAAACATTTCAACACTAGTTGTGAAGTGAAAAATGATGTCTTACAATGGTTCCGTCGTAATAATAAATTTTTCTATGCTGAAGCATTCCAGGCATTAGTTAAACGCTAAGATAAGTGTATATCTGTAGCTGGAGGTTATGTGGAAAAATAAATCCACTTTCTACATTTTGAAATTTGTTCTTGTTTTCGTTTTTAAAAAATGTCCCGGATTGACTTGAACGACCCTCGTACATTTAAACCACGTTTCCACTAGCGCAGTTCGTATGCTTTGCATTGTCCAGAGAAAAACTTCACCAATTCATCCTCAGAATGGACGACAGTTCACACTTGCGGTGGGTGTGCATTTACGGAGATTTCCCGTGTTAAATAATGAGATACCTAAAGTCAATTTTTTTAAACTTTTATCCAGATTACTGATTTGGAAGTAACTGAAGTGTATAATTAAGTTTATATGAAGCTTTGTGATCGCCTAAGCTTAAAAGGTAATTAATTTATTTTTCTTCTGTGTGTTTAGTAGCTTTACATACTTATGAACACTTCCAACAGTTTATTAAATAACTAGTACTTTACAAAGCAGCAACAGCTAAATACCTACAATAGTTCCACACTTACTTTTAATTCACAAACCCTTTTACAAGAAAAATTATAAAAGTATTTCTCCCCTTAAGAAATGCACAACAAGCACACCATAATAAGTTCCCTAACATTGTTGTGCTAATCTAAAAATATCTTCCCTATTATATAAATAAACGATACCAAACAAATAAATGCCACTTTATGTGACTTCAATTAACATTATCATCCAGATATTGTTATCAAATTGAAGTTTCGCCATTTTGTATAAGAAAACATATAAAATGCATAGCTTATTGTAGTCAATAATTCTGTTAATATGATCATTACATTACAGAATAAGTATGTTAGACTGAACTAAAGTAACAAAAGAAGTTTAAAATGCAAAATAAAATTGCCAAGTTACAGAAAAATGTACCCAAATAAGGGAAATAAGTTGTCAAACGTCTTGGCTTCAATTTTATTACACCATTTAATATATGGTAAAAAACCAACTTTAGTTTGACGTAGATTTTCAATAAATCTACCAATTTTGAGGAGATCACAGATTCCTTTTCCTTCAGGAGCAAAAAAAAGTTTGTGGAAATTTTTCCCTGAAAACTTTTAAGCTACTAATACTAAGGTTGCTCTTGCACTTAATTTAAAAGTTTACACTGGCAACTGTTTACTCTGAGCCGCCTTAGTTGTTACTCATTTAGCACCACCTATGAGGCAAATATGAATTAAGGATATCACGGATGCAAGTAACATTGCCACCCAATGGATGAGCAAATGCAAACCATGAAGTATTGGGTAAGTGCAAAAGTTCTACCCGTTTTCATTATCCATAATGGTAAAGTAAACGTAAAATGGACAGTCCCTATTATTGTGCATAATCCCCATTGTTAGCTATGACCTCTTGCCATCTTTCTGGTAGGAGATGAATCCCATGGCGATAAAATTCCGGCGGTTTCGAGTCAAAAAAGGTCTTCGATGGCAGTTTTCACAGCATCAAGATCATCAAAGATTTTCTGACTGAAGAAATTGTTCAACGCCCGAAATAGGAGATAGTCAGTTGGTGCCAAGTCAGGAGAATAGGCAGGATGAGGTAAAACCTCCCAACCGAAGCCGAGTAACTTTTGGCATGTGGTGTGGCGTCATCATCATGAAGGACAACACCGCGACGACTGATGAGACCAGGCCGCTTTGCTACCAAATTTGAATGCAGCCTGTCTAACTGTAGACAGTTGAAGGCAGCAGTGATGGTTTGGTTCAGTGGCAGGACCTCCCAGTGAATTATTCTTTGCACATCCCATCACGCACTCAATAACACCTTCTTGGGATGAAGTTCGGCTTTCGAAGTCGATGCAGGCGGATCAGAAGGGTGACACACACTCCTACGACGCTTATGTTACGGGACATAACCCACTTCTCATCTCCTGTCACAATTCGTGTCAAGAATGGGTCATTTTGGTACCGGGAAAGCAAGGAAACACAGGTGGCGATTCGGTAATCCCGTTGATTAGCTGTTAAGTTATGTGGAACCTAACGATCCAACTTTCTCGTAAAACCCAACTTAACCAGTCGTCTCTCGACCGTTGTTCGGTGTACGTTGAAGTCTCTGCTAATTCTTCCACGCTTGGGTTCGTGTTGTTCCTTATGGCTTGGTCAATATCGTCTTCTCCAACGTGTGATGGCCGTCCACTCCTAGCCTGATCCTGGCAGCTTCTGTCTCCTTCCCTAAATTTACGAAACCATCGACATGTGCTTTGTAAAGACTACATCTCTTACGTTCCTTTCCCCGTTGTTTAAATTTTTACTTTGTTCTCATGTTCATTTGTTCTGGTTCTTACTTTAAATGTTTGCACTTTTTTATTACATATCACTGTTCTTGAGTGATACCTGAGGTGTTTCATATGTTTGGATTAGTCTTTCCAATCAAGCCATATGTAACACATCGGCAACTGTTCTTCCAGTGAGAGATGCATTCCCAGTATTAAGACGATATACACTGGCTATCATAAATTAAGGAAAAATCACAAAAATAGCGATAACTCCCTCAAAAATAAGCCAAACCGTGTAAACTTTAATTATATGTTGCCAAGTAAGTGTAGCTGAATAAAACTGCAATATGCAAATTAGTGGCGTTGCACTCGGAATACGTCACCTGCGAGGAGAATAAAAGTCCATGTTTGAGAACAAGCCCACATATTTCACTGGGACAGTAACATCAGAAATCTGAGATAGCCAATTCGTAACAATGACCGCCAGGCACCCTTTCCCTGTAGATACGATGGAGAGCCATTGACAGACTAGAGGCTGGACAAAGTCAAACAGAAGTGGCCAGATGGCTAAATGTGAGTCCTTCTGTGGTTCATAGACTTTGGAGGCAATTTCAAACCACAGATGTGGCATCTAGGAGGTTCAGCCAAGGACGGCCAACTGCTACGACGAGTGCCGATGACCGATACTTGACATTATGTGCACGCAGGAATAGAACCGCTACTCCGACTCTTCTCAGATCTTCCCTTGCTGCAGCCACCGAAAGGTTGGTGTCAACGTCAACTGTGCGTAGAAGGCTTCACGAAGGTGGTCTGTATATGCCAGGCGACCAGCCATTTGCGTGCCGCTCACGTCACGCCATAGAAGGGACCGTTTGCAGTGGACACGACAACATGTCCACTGAATGCCTGATCAATGGAGGGCTGTTCTTTTTCCGCGAAAGAGGTGAATACGGAAGAGGCAGTGTCTGTGTTTGAGGTGTCATCTCTTTGGGTGGACGCACAGACCTCCATGTCTTTCCAAGGGGAACCGTTAATGCTCAGGTTTATAGAGATGACATCCTTGATGCTTATGTGCGCCCACACGCCGGGGCAATAGGTGATGCTTTCCTGTTGCAGGACGACAACTCAAGACCACAAAGGGCTCGCATCGTACATGATTACCTTCAACAGGAAACAAGTATGCGCATGGAGTGGCCAGCTCGATCCAGGGACTTGAATCCTATCGAGCACGTTTGGGATGCTTTAGGGAGACATCTAGCTGTTCTCAATCCGCCTCCTCAGACCCTTGCAATTGCTTTGCAAGAGCAATGGTTCTTGCATCTTATGGAGCTGACAGACCGCATAATTGAAAGCATTACATATCGCTGTATTGCTTTTAGAGGCGATCATATTCCATATTGAAGGTACTTTTCCTATAGCAAACTGACACCTTCGATTTGTTCATTTTATACGTGTGTTAATTTCTACACTGCCATAATTGTCTGGTAATTTCTTTTTATGTTATTTGATACCTTACTATGTGTTGTATATTGAGAGTAAGTTTCATAAAATTCTACATGTAACTTTTTCAGTAATCGTGATTTTTCCTTAATTTATGATAACTAGTGCATTAAGATCCCATCGACGACATGTGCTTTCGTCTACTGCATCCTGCCCATAAACTTGACAAACATTGCCACATGCTGCGGTTGCCGTACTCTTTTTATCGAACTCGTATAACAAAGTGTCTTATATGCTCCTTCTCACTTTCCATGTTACACCTTCTGAGATTTTTTTTTTTTTTTGAGATGATTAACTATGCGAGACACGTTGCATTTATACGTGAGGCATCCAGACGTTTGACTGGCCGTCGATTTTCATCATTACAATGTCATGTGTGACGTCAATTCCATTGCAGATTTACATATCCCAAAACGGGTAGAACTTTTGCATTCACCCGATACCATGAAGACCCAAATGTGTCTCCTAGAGCCTTGTTAGAAATTATTACAAGAAATATATGAAAACAAACCAATGAATTCTAATAAGGTTACGGTTAATCCCCTCGAATATATTGATATCAAATACCAGCTAGATATCAATGACTTGGGAAAGAAAAACATTCCTGATACAATATTAAAAGCAAAGCAAACATATTATGCATGTTACATGAACAATACCCTGAACCTGAATGGATTAGTATATACACTGATGACTCTAAAATACAAAACAACACTGGGGCTGATATATACAGTAAACTCTCTTCCCAATGTACTCCTGTGGGACACTTCATGTTGAATTTTGATGCAGAGATCCTTGCAATCTCACTAGCTCTAGAAAACCTCAAGATAAAGATCGATTGTTTCTCTAAAGCACTTATTCTAGTCGATTCCAAAGTAGCCATTCAGGCTGTAGTTATAAATCATGACACAGATACTCAGATTACCTCAGAAATAAGACAAACCTTGAACTTTCTTTATAAATACAACAAAACAATCATTTTTTAATGGATCCCTTCACGTGTAGCTATTGACTGTAACAAAAAGGCAAATTCACTATCTAAGAGAACACTTGAGCCACAAAACAGAAAACCACCTCCTGCAGAGTCACTTAAAAATCACATTTTTGAGAAATTAATGGATACTTTTAAATCTGACCAGGCAGAAAAATCAACAGGCAAATCCCGGGCTAACATTCAAGACACATGGGAAAAGTTTTGTTAAAAACCCCGTAAAGAGGTTGTGGCAAACTTCAGAATGCAAACAAGCCACGATTGCATAGCACATCATTTTAATAAAATTGGCATCCTTCCATTTAATATATGCTAAATTTGTAATTCGGGCATCATGAATGCAGAGAATTTTCTTATCCCAGAACTAGAAAAAGAGTCTCAGAAACGTGGTGAGATAAGCAAACTATATTGGAATGCAAGAACTTTCATCAACTCCTTGTAAAGACTACATCTCTTACGTTCCTTTCCCTGTTGTTTAAATTTTTACTTTGTTCTCACGTTCATTTGTTCTGGTTCTTACTTTAAATGTTTGTTCTTTTTTATTACATGTCACTGTTCTTGTGTGATACCTGAGCTGCTTTATATGTTTGTATTGATCTTTCCAATAAAGCCATATATAACAACACATTGGCAACTGTTCTTCCAGTGAAGAATGCATTCCCAGTACTAAGATCTAATTATTTCCAGAAACATTACTGTTCAACAGATTTTTACAGTTTACTAATGATGTGAACAACAGATTTTTACAGTTTACTAATGATGTGAAATAATGTTGTGAAAGTGTCCATTTATATGTTTTTCGTTATATTTATATTAAATTGGTTACATCTCATTGCTTTTTGAAGTACATTTTTTCTCATCATTTAATGTTATCAAAATAGACATGGACAAGCATGATCACATTAAGCAGCATGTAGTATACATGAATATTCATATAAAAGTAAAAAGTATGATATAAACGGAATATTTTGAATTTTGTTAGTGTAGAAATGCATAAACAAGCTTTCAGTTGCGTCTGATTTTGGTATTTCTTTTATTGTTGACACCTGAAGCCACATAGAACACAGTAAGCATTCCAGTTCTTGAAAAAAATTAATATTTTTTGCTGCTCAGATGGTATAGTGGCTAGGGGAGCTTACGGCAATACCAAAACAGCCCATGTTCAAATCTTGGAGAAGGCATGGATGTTTATAAATACATAGCATCTGTGAGCACTCTAAATATGCAGTGATCTGAAAGATTAGTGGTAGAAGAAGAGGGGTGGAAGGCCCTCGAACCATCACCACAGGGTTCTCTCTTTCAAAATTGGGGGTGGAGCTGAGTGAAATTGCACTGTCACCTGCATGGTGCTCAAGGCTTTGTCAATGATAGGTGCAATCTTGCTCTTTCTTGCCATAATTAATTTTGTGGTCTTGTTCTGATGTCACTATCAGGCAAGTGAGATGTGTCACAATACTTACTGTTTTTTAGCTTTTGCACTAAGAAAAGCACCATCCAGTGATCTAGTTAGACAGAGAACAAGTATGACATGCTCCAAGATGAAATCTTCATTCAGAGTAATTTAATTTGGCTTTTTTCATAGACCATTAAAAGTTTCAATACTGAACTTTGAAAGCATTAATTGGCTGAAGCATTATGCAAGGATCTGTATTGTGAGCTTTATGTAAGAATCATAAGACAGCAGTTAATTTTGAAATGATGCAGTTTAGTAAGATTTAACACACACACACATATATATATATATATATATACACACACATACTGCTCAAAACAACTAGGGGATATTGAGTTCAGTACAAAGTAACCATATAATCGACAAGAGGAAAATTATAATGTTTATAAAGTTGGGAATATGCAAATTTTGCCTGTGACCGCGAAAGCTACGCATTTTAGATTAGCAGTGAAAAGCAATCTGCATTATTCCTTCTGTAGGAGGAGATTAAAAACAACTGACACACTCTGAATATTTTGTAACAGTGAATACGATGTCTCAGCAAGATGACTTAGCTGAATTAGTAGCCTGGAGAGTGATCAGCCCTTTAGAAGGGGGTCAAATGCAATCTGTTGAAGTGGAATCATTAGGAGTTTTTCAAAGTGCTATTTTCCAGAGTAGGGAATCAATTTTTGGAAACTGGGAATGTTCATCAAAGATCGGGAAAAGGTCATATGCCTGCATAAACACAAAATGAGAATTGGTATTTGATAGTAACAGCCAGAAGAAACTGCAATATTATGAACACCACTTTCTTGCAACAGCATATTCAGGGGGCTACTGGTACCAGAGTTTCAACTCAACCATGTGGGTTTATATGCTCGCAGATGTTGGTTTGTGTTTCCTTGACACAAGACCACCATGCTGCCTGCAGAACTGAGCACAAGAGCATCTCAGATGGAGATGAGATGAGTGCAGTGATGTGCTCTTCACAGACCCTAGTTTGTAACCTGACAATATGTGGATTCTCATCTGGATTGAACCCGGTACACAGAAAAAATCTGCATGAAAGTGTCCAATTTGGCAGAGGCTGAGTGATGGTCTGAGCAGGTATTTCTATCAATGCTGCAGCAACCTGCACATTATCTGAAATGGAGCACTAATGGCTCGGCAATAAAGGGATGAGATCCTCAGATCTGTTGCTGTCCTTTACACTGCAGTAATCGGGGATAAATTCCTTCTCATGGACGATAATGGCAGGCCACTTCATACTTAGCTAGAGGACAATATCCTTTCTGACAAAGGAAATCCTTCAAATGGATTGGCCACAATATTTCACAGATATGAACCCAATAGAACATGTTTGTGACATTTCAGGGAGAAGGGTTGCTTATCGCTTATCACCCCCAGAAACAGCACAGAAGTTTGAAAGCTCTCTTTTACAGGAGTGGGCAATAGTACCACAGTTCCTAATTGATTCCATGCCTCGTAGGTGTGCAACATTGCTTTTAGTCAGGTAAAACAATACTCCTTATTGAAACTCATTTGTATCTGAGAACTCTCATTTTCATTTGTTTCTATAATATGCACAAATTGTGCATTTTTTGCTTGCCAACCAATATCGTCAATAAAATTTAATTATTCCTTGTTCATTGGTTCTTTTTCTTTACTTATATCTTATAATACCTATACATCATCTATCAGTCACCAAAACTCTTCCTCATCACCAGTTTATATCCAAACCCATAATATTCCCTAATTATTTAGAGTAGACTATATATGTATGTACTGTTGAAAATGGCCACCAAAGGGACAAAAAAAAATAGACACTAACGTTTATTAACACTGGCAACAATAGTTCAGTTTAAAAAAAAAAGAGACATTTCACATCGGCTGTAATTCTTTTTTTTTCTATCATCTGTGTTCTTGTGTAGATATGTAGTGGTTTGTAGCTATGTTTGTTTTTGCATTCGACATGCAAAAATTATGAGAAATAAAAGTGTTTTCTACAAAAAATAGGCTTCAAGTACTATTGATGATTTTCTGCCTCTTAAGCTCATCCCAGATTTTGAGCCTTTAGAAGAACGAAAGGATAAATTAAACCTTTCCTCTAAATTTACAATTTTGAACTGTAAACTTTGGTGCAGTTTTTCAATATGTATGTATGCGTATAAGATATAAAATATGTAAATAAAAATTCTAACTTTGTAATAGTTTTCTAACTCTCCATTTCAGTTTGGTTACTTCCCTTTTCCATTCTAAAAATAATAACTGGTTATAATAAATCTCTCTAAAGTGTGTTATTTCAAAATTAATTTATGTCATATGATTCTTGCAAAACACTAATGACACAGGCATAATGTTTCAATCAAATAACAATATCTGAAACGTCAAATTAACCAATCAAAATAAAGCTAAATTAAAACTAAATCATTCTGAATCAAGGTTTTATCTTGAATACATAGCATTCTATCCTTTGTTTCACTAATGACAACTAGCAAATACATGCTGCTCCATTTGCAGTTAAATATACTTTCAAAAATCTATAAGGCACAGATGTACTTCTTCAACATTACCAGAACTGCTAGCAAAACACATTGTTCAAATTATGTTTATAGAGAACTAAATGAAATTTTGGTTAAAATTATTGGTTTTCCGAGCTTTTAGTGCATTTCCTACAAAAATTAGTTTTGAAATAGCTTTTTCATGGAAGTTGAAATATGACTGAGAAAAACATATTTAAACTAAAAGATGTGCTTACAAATAGAAAAATATAAATTTAACTTATTACTGCATGAAATAGAATATGTCACTAAATTTAATTTCTAAAGCTCATCATTAACCCTATGAGCTACAAGAAAATTCCACTAATGCTTTATCACATTCACTACAGTAGCTTGAGAGAATCGAAAGTCCTTCTATTCATTATCGTTAAAGGTAAATGTGTATGTAGAACTAGGAAATAATTTTCAGAACAAATTTTCGTATTTTATGGACTTGGTATTTGCGCCTGTGTTCCTTGACAGCAATCACTGCTCTCTGCGAACTAATACTGTAGTTGCAGTTATCTTATTTTTCTTATCTTTTTTAACCAAATTCAACTGATTGCTATCTTTTTCAGTATGCAGATTTCTCAGTATAATGTTAATTCAGAAATAAGTATTTTTTAGCAAAACATTCTTTCCCTGAGCCAGCGTTCATCGCTACTTCTGCTGCCATTAATTTTTGGTGGCAACACCTGATTGCTCCTTTTTTGCCACGTGATCCCAATGCTTCCGCAGACCTACTGATAAACTAGCCTCTAGACCCTGCAAAGTTTGTGCTCCAAGCATGTGCACTGACAAGCTCCGTTGGCGGTATTGGCTGGTTTCCGCTACACAGTATTGGCGATGTATCATCAGATTGGCAAATAAGGATTTGTTGTCTCGCTAAATTTTGTCATCATTTCAAAATAAAAATATTTGTTTATATAACATACTGTCAATAAATACTTTTTGCAAGCATTATTTCTTTCCCCATACCTTTAGACAAAATCAAGAAAAGGCTGGTGATTTTAAAGGGAGTAGGGACACTGAGCTAAAATCAAAATTGCTTTCATCTTACTAAACTTGATTTTCATTTGAAGTATTTTGAACATTTTTAAAGACACTGTAATACTAAGTATCACAATAAAATAATAAAATCAGAATTATGATCGTTAAGTTTTTTTTCTTTTCAAAATTTTTCAGTTACCTATTTTATATTTAAAATGTGCATTAGAGATATACAATTAACACAGGATTGAAAAATACTTATCATGCAAAATTTTGCCACTTTATAGATATGAATTATATTTTTTTCACTTGAATTTCATAATATTCGTCTTAGCTTTATGAGAATAATTAGAACTGTATATATTATAAATTTTTTAATTTAATTTATTATCTTCTTTGATATTTATAGTTCTTGCGATAATGCCAATAATTAACTTTAGAAACAAGTATTTTTAAGAAATGTATTCTTTTCTTGAAGTCAATTGTTGCATTCGTTATCGTTATTTTTCTATTGGCACCTACTGATTGCTCTTCTTTCATCACATGATCCCAAAGCTTTCACAGATGTATGGATAATGATGAATATGATTCAATTCCATGTGGCCTGCTTTCATTCACCACATCACAGATCTCAGCCAAAGTGAATTCACTAGCTGACTGAAGGGCCGCACATACATGAAAATGGAAATGAGAGCAGAAAATTCAGTACACAACTCTGTTTGATAAATTCTGAAAGTGCAGCACTGATCAACACACACAGTTTTCCAATATATTCTTAAATGGCTCAGTATTCTCAAATGACTTGACTATTTTGACGGGTAGGCCATATTCTGGAAAGACTCAGATTACTGACTGATTATTTTTCTTGAAGGTCTAGCTATATGTTGTTTCCCCACCAAATGTCCAATGAAACTTTTGCTGCATGTATATGATGAACTGCTCAGGACAAAGAGTCCTGTATAAAATATATGCTAGTGCATAGACCGATGGTCTATTGCTCACTAAAATCAAGACCCCTTTTATCCCAACCACAGCTGTCAGTGACTTTTCTCGAAACCTACACAAACAATGTTATCAAATTAAAATGGGTAATGGTAAATGTTGCACCATGCATGCATATGATATATTCAGAAAAGATACCATTTTATAGTTAAAAATTGACCATAATTTTATGAGAGTATCTGAATGACCAGCACAAATTTGTGATATCATGACCTAATGGGAAAAACTTTTATTACAGGAGGTGCTACTACTTTCTCATAATCATTTCCACATTCAGGGAACTCTGATACCTCTCACTGAAGAAATTCATTTTCCAGATGTAAGGGCAATGAATTATGAGCCCAAAAAAAATAAACTAAGTTAAAACAAAGGAGTTTTTAAGGTAATACAAATTCAGTAATGAAATTACATCCTTAATAAAAAAAGCCAAACCTTTCTTATAGAGAATTTTACTAAGAAAATGTAAAATATGCAGCACCAGTTCATTTTATCATTAGTGTACATAAAATTAGATGTGGATATAGCATAGTTAGAAGTACAAGCTTCTGGTGGCTATACAGTAACTAAAAGATGAACAAAATACACTGAGCTTCATAATTTTTTATGTTTACACTAACATATAAAAATACATATGATAAAAAGGACTATAGAAACATCTCAATATGAATTACAATTGAATACTGCAGCAAGGAAATATATAAATTATATGCTAATTTTACAAGCATTTCTGAAATTTCTTCATTCACTTAAAATACAATTTTAAAATTTATCTGGATATTCATTAGATTTAACAGATATTGTACTAAAGTACTGTTATGCAAAAATTACACATATAATTTATGTTTATTTCCTTCAAAGCTTTATCCATGAATAAATATGAAAGACTTAAATACAAAGATGCAACTTGCTCACACTCCAAGCATTTTGAAGACCAACTCTATGACAATATCATTTTATCCCTATTAAAAGAAGAAGAAGAAGAAAAAAAAAAGACACACAAATTATTCTTTTTATAAATATGTCTAAATAAGAAATTCTCATATAACATAGCACTTTAAAAACATAATTAGATAAAATGGAATAAAAAATAATGATGAATGTCCTTAAATTGAATCATACAAAATCTAAATCTTAAGATTTTAGAATCTGGCAATGTTAAAAATAGCAACTTTCAGTGCAGACAATTTTTAAAAATCTGAACCTTCTCATGAATATTGGCTATTAAGGAATGAGAATTGTGACATAATTTTTCTTATCGGATAGTTTTAAAATTAACAAATTAGCAAACATGGATTTAAATTAAAGGGATTTTTGAGCTATGATTTATTATCTGATTTCAATAAGCTGAATAAAAGAATTAAAGACCACAGGATCATCAGATCAGAAGAAAAGATTTCTGGACTTGGAATTAGATGATGGCTCTCTCTAGAGTCTTATCACATGACTTAAGTGTAAACCAGCATGTAAGGCTTCAGGTCAAATGGACAAGAATTCTGTATACTCTGATAACAAAAAGAAATCACTTTTACCGATAACCTGAAGAGAGAATTTTCATTTAATGCTACATCAACTAACTACAACCCATTAAGAATGTTGAAGGCAAATATAACTTTTCAGTTTACTGTTTCTACCATACATAACCAAGTTACCATATACTCCTACCATATATATCAAATTAGTTAGTATTTAAGAAAATCTAGAAATCATCTTGAGTTTCATGGCATTACATATAAATGATTCAATGATATAATGAAATTTTCTTCCTTCAGTAGTAGTCTCGCACACGAAGGCAGAGCCAACGCGATCCTGGGACTTAGATCCATCAATATACACTGCAATTTAGTCATTGGAAGCCTGTCTATGTTCATAGAAAATCTGTTTGTATACATCATCACTAGTATTATGTTTAATTAAGTTGGAAAATATGTTGAGAAGTTCAATGTGAGCATCTTCCCAAGGAGGTATTTCCAAATACTTTACTGCTTGAACTTTCACCTCTTCCAAGTCATGCTCTTGCATCCACCATTGAACGCGTATTCCAAACCAAGAAGGATGTACTTGGTACAGCAGATAAAACCGGCTATCAAGCATTAAGTGATTGGCTGGATGATCAGGATGCAATGCAGTTTTGAAGTAATACTGGAGAGGCAGTTTCTCGTGTCTCAGCTGAAGGGATGGCTCGAAGCATTCTACATACAAACTCTGCACAGGAGATGTTCTGAAAGCTCCTGAACAAATCCTTAGGGCTTGATGGTAAACAGGGTCAAGTTTCTTTACCACAGAAGGCCATGCCGATCCATAGACCACTGATCTGTGGTCGAGTTGGCAGAGAATAAGAGCTCTGTACATTCGGAGCATGGAAGTTTTATCTGCTCCCCAGGAGGTATTTGATAACACTTCCAAAATGTTTAATACTTTTAAACTTGTTTTCTTTAGATATAAGACATGAGGAAGAAAGGTGAGTTTCTTATCAAAAATTACTCCTAGAAATTTAACTTCTGTCATTACTGGAACTGGTAAGCTTTCTAGGAAGATTTCTGGATCCAGATGAAAATTTCTTTTCTGGCAGAAATGGACAAAACCGTTTTGTGATTAGAGAACTTGAATCCGTTTTTATTTGACTACATAACTATGGCAATCTGAAGTTGTCTTTCGATACACCGCATGTCTGCACCTTGGCAGCTTATCTGCAAGCCAGATACGGTTGGAGGAAATTCCTTCAAAATTGCATTTATTTTGATGTTAAAAAGGGTTACATTCAGTATAGAGCCTTGTAGCACTCCCTCTTCTTGGCAAAAGGATTTTGAAAGCACAGAACCAATTTTTACTTGAAACAGCCTGTCTTTCATGAAGTTCTGAATGAAAATCAGAAGTTTTTCTCACAGGCCATAATGATAAAGATCTTGGAGAATTCCATATCTTTTTCCCTGTCGAAAAAAATGACACCAAATGGTTCCTCTTAAGAAAAGCATTACGCAGTGCAGTCTCAAGCAGAAGCATGTTATCAGTTATCGATCGGCCTTTCGGAAAACCGCTTTAGTTTGGGATAGGTAACCATTTTCTTCCAAAAAAATGGACAAGGCGACTATTTACCATTTTCTCTAGAAGTTTGCATAGACAACTAGCGAGAGCGATAGGACAATAATTTGAAGGATTCCTTGGGTCCTTTCCAGGTTTGGCAATGGGGATCACTATAGCATTTTGCCAAACATTAGGATAAAAACACTCCTTCGATATTCTGTCACACAGGAAGAGAAGAGATTTTAATGATTCAATGGACAAATGCTTCAGCATGACACAGGAAATGCCATCATGGCTAGGGCTCATCTCAGACTTTAGCGACAAAGCTCTGATCGTCTCCAGCATAGTGAAATCAGTGTTATATGGTTCGGTATTGAGGGAATTAAAATTGATGGACGTATTCTCACAACGAAACTTAGCTGTGAGGAATGCTGGTGGATAGTTAACACTATTTAACACAGCACTAAAAGTCTCCCCTATGATACTAGCAATATATTCTCTGCTGCTATACGTTATGTCATCCTTTTCCAAGATGGAGAATACATGATCCTTATAATTACCTGAGATTTTTAAAATTTTTTTCCCAAACACACTTGCTTGGAGTGGAAGAGTTAGTGGATGACACATAACTGATCCAAGTGTCTTTCTGTCTTTGGCGCTGCACTCTTCGAGCATTTGCTTTTGCCGTTTTATAAGAGATAAGATTGCTAAGCGTGGGATACCTACGAAAGATTTCCCATGCTTTTCTTTGCTGTCTATGAGCTATCTGACAGTCACGGTTCCACCTTGGTTTGGGATATTTAGGAAGCCTGCCTGATGAAATGAGAATAGAGATTTTAGCTGCCTGAACAAGAGTATATGTGACAGTTTTTACAGCTTCCTCAATTGGCACATTCTTTGTCATATTATTAGTAAGCCTGGCCAAATGAGAAAACATTTCACAGTCTGCTTGTTCATAAATAAAACGTGGTGATCTGGCATTAATTAGGCCATACTGTAAATCGATTAAAAGTCACAAAGATAGGGAAATAATCACTATTAAAAGTGTCGTTTCCAATGCTATATAAACAAAAAGGCACATATGGTCAATACTATGAAATGTCCTCATGGGCCTGGTGGAAATATGTTTGTTCTCCGCTATTAAAGAGGCATAAGTAATGATCACAAATGAGGTCTTCTATTTGTTTTCCCTGAAAATTAATATCACCGCTACCCCAGAGATGATAAGAGCTCTGTACATTCGGATTCATTCATACATTGAAATCTCCAATTACAATGAAAGGAGTACGCAACTGTTCTACCAAATCATCTAATTCCTTTTTATCTATCACTGCATTAGGAGGCAGGTAGATGGTACGGACAGTGACAAGCATACTAATATTGATCTGCACAGCAACAGCTTGGAGACATGTGTTCAAGGAAAAGATAATCGAAGGGTAGGTATGGGAGGTGAGGATAGCAAAGCCTCCACTTACGTGCTCACCAGACAAAAAGTCTTTCCTGCCAGTTGAATATCTCCGCAACTTAGCTGTGCTATCCTGCTTGAGATAAGTCTCCTGCACTCCAAAACAGACAGTGTGATAAATGTCCATTAGGCTTTTGATGTTAGATCTTGATGAAATCTGTGACAGTTCCAAGAGATTAAAGTAGCCATCATGAATGTTTATTTTGCCTATGCTATTTTTTAGTTAGGCATGGTAGAAGACTTCGGTGGGGCTAATCTTTCTTCTAATTCCATTTCAGATTCAAGTGTATCTGATAGCATACTCTCTAATGAGGTACGACCAGAGTTTACTGTTTTTGAGCTTAAGTTATTTAAAGAGGACTTAGTTTGTTTTTTAGTATTAATTACTTCAGGTTTTTTATGAGTTGGTGCATCTTTAGTACTGGCAGATAAATTGCTACTCAGCATTTTTTGTGGCATTTAAGTTTTAGTCTTTCTTTGAGTAGTAAGTGACCTCTGGAAGGCTATTGAGCAAACAGATTTTGTTGCATAAGGAAAACTCAGATTTCGTCTAGATTGGGTGCTTTCAATCTCTTAGCTTCTGTATACAATATCTTTTTGGTTGCCCTTATAAGTTTGGATTTCCTTTTCGGATTTCCACTTGGGACAGGAGCGAGAGAAGGATGGGCGACTTCCTTTACAATTAACACAAAGAGGCTTGCCAGTGCAACCCTCACTTTCATGATTTACAGATGAGCAGTGAGCGTATGTCAGTTTACTGCGACGTGCATCCTTTGAGTGGCCAAACCGCTGGCACTGAAAACAACAATAGGGTTTGGCACATATGGTCGCACCAGGCAATGCAAATAACCTGCATTAATGTGATTTGGAAGTTAAGGAGTGTTAAAAGTCAAAATGATATGTTTAGTGCCAATTAACTGACCATCCCTTTTTATTTTAATTCGACGTGCATTGCAAACATTTTGCTCAGCAAGCTCGTCAAAGAATTCCTCATTCGGCACTGTTAATAGGTCGACTTCTGGTATTAAGCTGCAAATGGAATTCAGAGTTTTGTGTGCAGAAACCATAACAGCAACCTGTTTCATTTTTGGCATAATAAGGAGGGTCTTTGATTGATTAGCAGAGATAGTTTATATTAGAAAGTCATCAAACCGTAAGCGTATAATTGATTTTGGTTCTTCAGCAAAGGCTTTTATATATTTTTGAAAAAGGAAAGGTGACATTTTATACAATTCAGCAGATCCTGTCATAACCAAAAATGGCGGAACAAATTTAGTATTTTCTGTATTTTTTGTAGTTCTTTACTAGACGTCTTTTACTAGACGATTCATTGGCAGTTTCATGAGATGTAATAAAGATTTGTGAAGCCATATTTGAAGGAAATAAAGATTCGGACCTAGCGTCCCCACTTGCCACGGAGTCCAACAAGGGGACACAGATTCCTACGCCAGGGATAAGCGGGCCTATACACAAGCAGGAGCCCCACAGTCGGCTTTCCCGAAAGAAGGTACTCTCGAGAGCTTATCCCCAAGCCACTGACACAAGGACTAGTGAGAAGCCGATTGACACCCGAGAGGACGATAAAGTGTCTCCCGTTTAGCTGAAGCAGAGGCCAAAGCAGTGTGCTGGGGACTGTACCTCGCCCCTCAACTACCAGGACCCTCCTTTCCAGTGACACGGATCTCCACGCACGGAAAACATGTGGGCAGTTTTCTCGCCTTTTGAAACTAGAGTTCCAGCTTCGATGTACATTGCAAACATTTTGCTCAGCAAGACTGAGCTCTGTCTCCTCTCCTCTTAACTGTAACTTTCCTCTTTTCCGTCTCCCTTGCGGTTTACCTCTTCCGAGGTTGGGGCTCATCATGAGAAGCCAACCTCGGAAGAGGTAAACCATAAGGGAGAAGGAAAAGAGGAAAGTTACAGTTATGAGGAGCGAAAACAGAAAAAGAATAGATCACTGGAGCATGGGATTATGACACACGATCACCAAGACGGTAATCCCCTGAAGGATCTTCACCTACTATGCTTTAGCTGGACATATCAGAACAGCCTTCACACCTACGGTGGCCCTACCAGGAGCTATGCTCCCAATGTACTTCGCCTGTTCCGCCCAGTGACAACCTCCTGCCACGTTGAGACAGCATAGCAGGACTTGGGGGGGATTACAAAGGAAACTTATCCCAATTACATCACAGCCTTATTTTAAAATTTCTTATGATCACTTTGAATTCAGGAAATAACTTTCGACCAAGCCACTTGTGAGTCTAGCTGAATTTGTAAGGAATTAAATATGGAAATGCTTCCTCTGTGTATTGCAACATCAAGGCTGGTAAACAAGGGTGCTCAAATTAAGACCCCATGCTAATATTATATAAGTAACTTTCCAAAATCAGAAACTGACTTTAATTATTATTAGCATACTACCTTAATGATATTGGTGTAGCAGTTAAATCATTCAAACCAGACTATGCAATATAAAACTTTGAAAATAATGTATTTAAGATCAGTGATGTAATATTTACGAATAGCATAAGAAATGGTTGATTTGCAACAATGGAAGCAAATCACAATTACTTTATAATCATGAAGAAAAAAATTATGGTCCCAGTTATATTTATTCAACAAAGTTCCCACTAATGTTATAGAGGTAGACTTATGAAGATCATGCACATTAAATACATTATTTAAAGGAAAATTTCATCTTCCATAAAGTTACCTTTCTTCTAGGTAAATGTTCTAATTTGAATTTAAGCAACAAACAGCATCTTTATCCACTTATTACCAGGTCTATCATGTTTTATGATTTTTTGGCATTGAAAACAGCTATTGATATACACTGGTGTCCAAAAGTTAAGCATAAATTGTAAAATGCGAAAAACATGGAGTAAATATTCGCAAAATTATTCCAAATTTCTGGCGGATATTAACTGGGTGAAGAAAAAACATTGGGTTTATGCAAAACTTTTCAGTCGACTATATCCTGCGCGAAACACCTGCGCATGTCGTAATGCAGAGAAACCAATTCACCCAGCATAGGCAGTTCAGACAAGTTTTGGGCAACTGCTGTGCAAAAGAACGTTGTTAACCATCAAACAAGGTGAATGATGGCACAAAGACGCCAATTGGAGATGTTTGCAAAAGGAAGAATCGTTGGAATGCTGGAATCCAGATGATCACAAACCAAAGTGTCTCGAATTCTGAATGTGAGCCAGTCTGTGATCTCAAGACTGTGACAGTTTCAAAGAACGGGAGATGTTACCCAACGACCAGTATCAGGTCGATCAAGAGTCACAACCCCTCGCCAAGACTGATATCTGGTAATAAGTGTGCGACGTCAGAGGGGCAGTACTGCCAGAGCACTGGGTTCAGTGCTCACAATCACCACAGGAATACGAATTTCGAGAAACTGTTTACAGGAGACTCAATCATAGTGGCCTGTATGCCAGAAGACCAGCAGTTTGCATTCCCCTCACGTCTGCGCAGAAACGCGCTCGTTTGAACTGGAGTTTGAAACATCAACATAGGAGTGTGGGAGAGTGAGCCAATGTGATGTTCAGTGACGAGTCCCGGTTTAGTCTGAGTACTGATTCTCGTCGGGTAACGATATGGAGAGAACGTGGAACACATTTTGAACCAAGAAACATATCGGAAAGACATCATTTTCCATCAAGGGGAGTTATGGTATGAGCAAGCATCATGATGGACGGCCGCACAGACCTCCATTTTTTTGACATGGGGTCTGTGACTGGTCAAAGATACAGAGACGAAGTTCTTGAGCCTAATGTTTGCTTGTTTCGAGGTGTTGTCGGTCCTGACTTCATATTCATGGATAATAATGCACTATGGCACCGAGCAGTGCTGGTTGATGACTTCCTTGAAACGGAAAACATCCAGCGCATGTCGTAGCCTGCGAACTCCCCCGATTTAAATCCTATCGAGCATGTATGGGATGTGCTCGAGAGACAAATTGCAGCCTTTTCGCACCCACCAAGCTCCATTACAGAACTGAAGAGAACTCTCCAAGAAGCTTGGAACCGTTTGAGCCCACAACTCATTCATCATCTCATAGCAAGTATGGTAAATCGCTGTGCAGCGTGGCTGGCTGTCAGAGGTGACCACATGCCTTATTAAACTGCAGCATCAGTAATGTATTCAATGTTTTCTTTCAGTTTTTCTTTAAAACGTGAACCCTTTCTATTCACAGTTTTCTTTCAAACTGCTACTTCGGATAATAAAATTAATTATTATCGTTCTTTTGATTTCCTTCCTTATTTTATAACCATTTTACACTCGCATATCACGTTTACCGCCATTCTGATTTACAGTTCCTTCTTTATTCACATAATTATCAATTATGCTTAACTTTTGCACACCAGTGTAGTTATTCATAAATTCCAGGTAATTCAATTGTGTACTTACGATAACCACGAATGCTTATACCTACACTGGAAATAGTCTTCTCTATACAGATTTCAAAGTTGGCATTATTGCCAAATAGCTACGTAAATCCAGCAAGAAATTTTAGCCCTCCCCACAACAAAAAATGTTTTCAAGTAATTTTTACATTATTCTCAAACAAGAAATAACCATTCATCCTTTACACTTCTCATTTCATTGATAAAACATAACTGTCTTGCATCGATTTACATATATTATACTTGTATATATTCTTTTTATGATTATTAATGTGCATTAGAATTACTTTGCATGGTATGCTCTATCATGGGTAAGCTTTGGATCCTATTTTATGTGCAATTTTGTCCATTTTCTATATGCATGTTAGGAATAGAAATGATTTCTTTTGTTTTTTCACTTTTGATAAATGCTATTAAGTATCAGTTTTCTCAGATTCTTGGATCTAAATTTTTGCATCTTATATTTTATTTTTATAGAAATTTATATATTGAATACATTAAAAACTAAGGTTTTTAAAGTTTCACTTGGTTATACACCAATGAAACTAAATGTTGTTTTACATAATTTTTTCAAATTTTAATTATAGTGTTACAAAATGCCCAACTGCGGTAAGATAGCTTCCCTGCAAGACAGGTTTAGGGTTGCCAGATTTGGCAAAAAATCACCCATTTGGCAACATCCCATAGATGGATGGAAAAACCTTCTAGAACAATTTCTTACCGGTTTGACCCAGAATGTTCTCGAACACAGGTCAAAAACTATATAAACTCTGCCTGTATGTGGAGTAGCAGTGTGGCTCATCAGAGTCTCTTAGTCGATCGCGAGTCTATCGAGTGTCTTATAGTCTAGTGTCAAGTTGGTCGTCAAGTGTACCGCAAGTTGGTGCATCGAGAATGTGCATTGATGCTATCGAGTGTATCAACGAGTGCATCGTGAGTTACAGCATGGAGAGTCTCGAGAGTATGCTGAGTTTCAAGAACTACCAAACCAAGTCGGGAGTGTTTTGCCGTGAAGCTGTCTTCACCGTTACAGCCTGAAGACTGTGTTGCTGATTGTTTCAGCATGTTTGTCGTACTTTTCGACAATTGTAAACGTGTTTTTGAAAACTGTCTGAGTAATACTGGCTAATAAATTGTGTTTTCATTCTTCATCAAATGTTGTCGTCAATCACTCCAAATCCACAAACCCATACGAACACAACAGTATATTTAAAATTAGATCTCATTTTTAAAAAAATGAAAGATTTAGGAAATTATCCAATTGCGTTTTGCATACAGGGGGAAAAAGCAAGTATTTAGACATTTTTATGAAAATGAAGTATTTATTGAGCTAAGATATTTATGACTAAGATATAGCAAAATTTGCATTACAGACAGTTTCAGCTTTCTAAACAAATTCTTTCTTCCTGTGTTATTTAAAATACCATAGAAAATCACAGAACACAGAAAGGGCTGTGAGTACAACTGTGCCCAAATTTACAAGTGAATTAGCCCTTTTCCCCCTTTATATAAAACTATCTGTATGTAAAATAAAATATATAAAAGAAATTATGAAATCTAAAGGAAATAAAAATTTTAGGTTTTGCCTAAGAAGCAAAAACTTAATTTTGTCTTTGATTAAGAAATGATAATTATATAAAAATAAAAAAGCAAATATGTACTTCTAAAGTATTAATTGAATGCCATTTCCAAACTATATTTTTATCAGTTTTTTTTGATTTATTAAATATATTGAAGTCTTGATAAAAATGAAAATCTGAATTATTACGCATCTTGCAATACGGATCAAACCTTTTCATTTTATCACATGAAGAAAAGTTGTCTTTACCTTTAGATCATTTCAGTTACTCTATTTATCTTCTATGCAAGTGCTTCAATCTAATGCACTTTTGTTGTAATGCTAGAAATAGCTTTAAAAAGTTTAATACATCAAGTGCGTAACATCTAGAACTGCCAAAATATTTTGCTCAGCACAGACTTTGGGCTCTCAAGCACCTCTAAAATCATTCGATCACAGGCAACACACACAGTATAGTTAATGAATTTACAGCTGCAGTATAAAAATTGCAAATGCAATGGTATTTAAAATGACAGGAAAAAGGAAAGGTTCGAAGCTCTTTGTAAACATTATTAAGCAAACTACTAGATATTTTATTTGATAATTTGGCAGCATTCAAAATAATCTGAAAATAAACAGTTTGCAATTAATTATTTCTAGGATAATAATGTAGACATTTGGTTAAACGAGTTATTTTATTTATTTTTTAAACACACTCACCATGTCCCCCCAAAAAAACTGCTTTGAGCTTCTGTGTAACATTAAAAGTTTATTGATTGATTACGAACCACATGGATATTTTATATTATTTATCTAGCTTTAGTATTTCATAAATAAAATCCTTTATTGAAATAAAAGAAAACTATCACAACATGATGATGTTCACAACATGATTTCAAGATGAACTGGTAAATACTAAAAAATTCATCGCTTTCTCTTAAATAGAATATTATCTTATTAGCATTATCCATATATTGCTTGAAACCTACTCTCATATTTGTTTCCACTATCACAAAACAAGTACTGGTTGGATGGTTTCCCAGCCATTAACCAGGATAAAGCCTCAAATATGCATTAACTTTTACTAGTCTGGTAATACTGTCAAAGCTATGATAGCATACCAGGATATTTATTTGTACACAGAAACTGATTATCGCTTTCAAATAAGTATTTCAATCTAAAACTTTTAGAGCACAGTTTTTCAGTCTCTTGTCCATAGACCAAAAATAGTCTTTCAAAGCTTGTCCTTCTACAGGGGGGAATTAAAATTAAAACTGAGGGCATATACCACATTAACTGAAAATCTCAGACACAGGAACTTACACATGGCAATCAATGGTCTATCTATTTTATTTCCCAGGCTGAAATTTTATGAGATATATTAATGTTAACCGTACCTACTTACTTCCCATTCTAGTCTTAGCAATAAAAGAGGGATTTAAAAAATTATAACTGTGGTACTTCTTACCAGCAAGCATCCAAATATAAAACAGCTATGCAAGAATTGACAGGCTCATTCATCTCATTAATGTGGGGACAATTTTTAATTAATCAGGTATAGACTATTCAAACAGCCTTGAATTATTAACAACAAATATAAATTTTCTTCTAATGACTTAATTTTTTAATATCAATATAAAATTAAGTGAATTTTAAATAACTGTATCTTACAAATATAAGAGTACTAGTAAAAACATGCTAAAAATGTATTTGAAAGGGATAACAGTAAGATGGTCTGAAAAGTATTCTAATCTAGAAAAATGGTCCACAGTTGAAAACAGTTTGAGAAACACTATTTTAAAGAATTAAAAATTATTCGGATTTGGCTTAAAATCAAAATGTAATTCAAATTTCATATTCTAAATTGGTGTTTATATTTTACTAAAAAATTTTTTATTAAGAAATGCAGTCATAAATTAAATTTGTTAAAAAAAGTTCAACATTTTCATAATACTTCTGTTCAGTAAATAACATCTAACTTCATTTTATATGAATACTGTATACATCCCAACTTAAACTATAATAATAAAATATAATAAATTTTTAGTTTTGAGATGAAAGGAAAATTTATCGTAATTGAGTACTCATCATTAATCAGTAGCCAAAAAATGATATTTGGAACCTTATTCATGGCAATGTCTATTAAGATTATGACCAAATATTATATATTTAACACAACTTTTCAGCTTAAATAAAATACTTGGATCTTTTCCACAACAGGATACATGCCAAATAATTTCCTGTAGGATGACACATTCAATTTAATATTTTCAGTGAAAAAATACTCTTATCACGACCTTTCTTACTTATGTAACAAAAATCCATTAGAGTAGACCATAACTGAAATTCTTCCTTTAAATTAAATGCAATGTTCTTTTTTAATAGCAACGTTCTTGTTTTCAAAATAGATACTATGAATTAATACTTTTAAAGTGTCATTTGGTTTCAGTTTTTTTTTAATTGAAGTAACTAAACTAAGAGATTATTTCTTATGATTAGAAAAAAGTTATCATCATGTTTCTTATTATCCAAAGGATCCAACACTTTTTTAAAAGAAAAGAATTTTCGTAAGTGGAAAAAAATAAATTCATCTAATTATGTAATATAGATTATGCCCTTATAAAAAAAAAGAATTTCCACTGATCATAAAACAATTTTTTTCCCTTACCATATCAAGCCGATCTTCAATAAATTCACTAATTGTGTCCTCCACTGAACTGGATCGAACAAAATTTGGAATATTAAAATTTGGCAAAATAAGACTAGATAATTCACAAGCCAGAGCTAACTCTTCAGAAACAGATCTTGCGGTATATGAGAGGAATCGCAGAGCAGCTTTAACTGTGCGAGATGTTAGACAGCTATTCAAACACTCTGCAACTGAGGAAACCTATTTCCAATGCAAAAGAAAATAATATAATATCCTTTTTTTTTTTTAATAAACGGAAAAAGTTGAACATGTAAGTATAAAACATGATAAATAAAATAAATAATATATGGATTATTTCTAGATAAATTTATTTATTTATTTATTTATTT